>PVHX01009411.1:0-31256 GCA_004024805.1 Geosciurus inauris
TCCTTCCTTCCTTCCTTCCTTCCTTCCTTCGTTCCTTCCTTCCTTCCTTCCTTTCTTTCTCCCTCCCCGCCCTCTCTTTCTTTCTCAGGGATTTCACCCAGGGGTGCCAAACCACTGAGTTGGTCTGTCTGTATCCTTCCCTTCCTTCCTCCCTCCCTCTCTCTCTCTCTCTCTTTCTTTCTTTCTCAGGGATTTCACCCAGGGGTGCCTAACCATTGAGCCACATCCCCACCTCTTGTTATATTTCACTTTGACACAGGGTCTTGCTGAGTTGCTTAGGGCCTTGCTAAGTTGCTTAGGGGCCTTTGAACTCTTGATCCTCCTGCCTCAGCCTCTGAAGCTGCTGGGATTACAGGCATGTGCCACTGTACCCAGCAAGTATCTATTCTTTTAAATGAAATCAGCCCCATGGCTCTTTTAGTCAGTTTGTTAGGGGCTAGGACCCAGTGCCTCAAGCAATGGGGGTATGCTGTCTCTGAATAGCTAACTGCTAAATGAACTTGCATAAACCCAAGTGCGAGCAGTGCAGTCAGGAAGACCTGAGCTCATCCCACCAGGGCAGCACTCATTTCTCAGGCCTTGGGCACACTGGCCTCTCTCAGGTCCCATCTCCCCCAAAACCCATAGTGAAGAGTTACACTACCAAAGGTAATATGCATATGTCGCCTGGCACTAACAGGTATCAATAAATGGTTAATACTGGGGTCTTCCGAATCAAAGTAGAGTGAGCAGAGTCTAGAAGTTTTATCAAGGTAGTTCTTTTTTTTTTTCTCCCCAAAGACAAAAGCTTTTTTTTTTTTCCCTAGAATTTTTATCAAGGTAGTTCTTTTTTTTTCTCCCCAAAGACAAAAGCTTTTTTGTCCTTCAATAGTATACAGGTTCTATACATATGAACTGAATCAACGACCAGAGTGACAGGTCTATGAATTACATGAAGGATGCCTACATCATGTGCCCCTCCTGTACTCCAATATCTGAAATTCTCTAGTTCAGCCCATGTGTGTGGCATTGTGCTTATGCTTTAAAACATCATCTCCTGGCTGGGTGTCAAGGTAGTTCTAATGGTATAAGAACTCCACAAAAGAATCAAAAGAATGGACATAAATTTTTAAACCAGAATCCAAAGAAAAATTGGGCTATCAAAAGAAACTGATATCTTTAAGACCTACAGAAGAAGAAAGAATGTATTTTAAAAGTGACTTTTCTAGCACTTTAAAGGGGAGAAAATTACTTTACAGGAGAAAAAAATTGTTGTCCAAATCAATACAACATTTGGCAAATAACACTACAGTGAGATGAACACATGGTAATTTGACACCAGCCCCTTGGACCACATAACATACTCCTTTTTCTGTTCTTAAACTTACTAGGGAGTCATCTTCCTATAATTGAGCAGGGGTAGCTCCATCATTCCAATAGAAGAGGATCTGCAGTGTAGCAATACATGTTCTGAGTTGGGGAGAGTGGAGATGCTGGGCCCCTGGGACCCCTCTTAGAGTATCATCTTCATACTAAGTGTGCTGGCTTCACTTCACTTCCATTGTATATTTATTTGCCAGAGTTTGAAAAGAGAACTGATGAAAATTTTAAGGAGGCCAAATACCATCCCCCTCCTCTTGTCCATGTAATTTAAATAACTGAGGAATTTTTCTATATGAATGAAAATGTAATGGGTGCTCAACTTGAGCTGATTGAAAAATCTTTCTAACAGATGCTTTTCAGTGAACATTTGGAGTTCATTTTAAAAAGCTACAGTGGACTAGAAGGTGTAGCTCAGTGGTAAAGCATTTCCCTGACATGTACAAGGCCCTGAGTTTGATCCCTAGCAATACATACACATGATAACTAGAGATACAGCTCAGTGGTAGAGTACTTGCCTCACATGTGGAAGGCTCTGTGTTTGATTCTCAGTACCACAAAAGAAGGAAAAAAAGCCATGAATTCTTCATCACTTCTTTCTTCAATAGGTAGTCTATTTCTATCCCTAAACTTCACCCTTACATTTTGGTTGGGCTATGAGCGTTTTGGTGAAGACAATACAGCAGAAGTAATACTATGCCAGGTAGAACTAACCACTATGTTTGAGAAAACCCAAGTACGTTAGTTAGCTTTCCATTGCTATGATCAAAATACCTGACAAGAACAACTTAGAGGAGGAAAAGTTTATTTGGGGCTCATAGTTTCTGAGTGTCAGTCAATGGTTGGCTAACTTCATTGCTTTGGGCCTGGAAAGGGCAAAACCTTATCATGGTGGAAGGATGTGGCAGAGGAAAGCTGTTTAGCTCATGGCAGACAGGAAATGGAGAAAAGGAGGAAGTGGCACAGATATAGACAGATCTAGTCCTAGTCACACCCCCAGTGATCTACTTCCTGTAGCTATGCCCCATCTGCCTATAGTTACCACCTAGTAGTCCATTCAAATTATTAATCCATCAAATAGATTAATCCACTGATGAGGTTAAAGCTCTTGAATTTAATCATTTTCCCTTTGAACATTCCTGCATTGCCTAACCCATGAGTTTGGGGGGACATTAAAGATTCAAACCATAACACCAATTAACCAAGTTCTGGAGAGGCCTAAATGGAAGAGAACTGAGTCTGGATAAATCTTAGCTGACCCTTAGCGCCAATCCAGCAGTAATATGTGAAAGCCATCTTGGAAGTAGATTGTCCTTCTCTGGTCAATTACTCTAACCAATGTCACTTGGAGCTAATATAAACTATCCCTGTGAAGTCTTTCCCAAATTACTATAAGTAAATGATTTTATTATTTTAAACCAGTAAGTTTGGAGGTGATTTGTTATATAACAATTGATAACAGAAATTATATTATTAACTAGTTTATATTTCAATCTTTTATAAGTTTGGTTAGGATATGTTATTGTGCTGACTTCGACCAACAACTTGGGAAGAACTAATGAGACTGAGATAGTGAGTCTAAAAATTCATAGGATCCTCCTAATTCTATCTAAGTAATACTTTTTTTTCAAGTTCTGCTTAAATGGCCTACTGGGCTCCCTCTGTAACATTTTTTAAGATTCACTTTAATATTTATCAAGTAACCATTATTTGTGAGGCAGTAGGGATTCAGTGACAAATTTTAAGATACGGTCAGTCCTGCCATCAGAGGGTTCTTGATCCAGTGGACATCAAAGTTCCTCTGTAACAAATATGCTGGATCTAACTGAGTTAACTACAAGGGCACTATCCAGGCCAGACTGCAATGGAATGTGCCCTTTTGATGGTGAAGAATGATGGACCCCAAGAATCTCAGGGCTGCACAGTTGAAATACATGTTGAGCTGCTGTCACCAATTCCTTTGGTTTCCTTCAAGCAAACTCCTCCAAGATCCAAGCAAGAACTCTACTCATCCCACTAAAAACAGCCTTAGTTTCATATTCTTTGGAAGGAAGACAAAGGCAAAGCAAAGCAGAGGTTCACGCGAGTAGGGAGAAGAATCCTTGAAAGCCTACTGAGAAATTCATATGCAACTCCTCTACCAAGTCAGTTGAGTCTTTGCCATACAAGGTAGTACTGTTAACTCCATGAAGGTTCTTTTTCTTTTCATTTCTAAGTTGAATGACCTTAGCAATAACAGAACTTCAGCAATTTGCCAACCAATAATCACAGTAATCAAGATCTGTATAACAAGTCTTTTATAATTCATGGATCTCTTTCACATATATCATGGCTCATCCATTGTCATTCTCAGGAAGCCCTATTTCCCAAAGGATCTCCACTAGATTGCTCCTTGGCTACTACCATTCTAACCCAGAGTAACATTACTGTAATTGTTAAGATGTTTATAATTTTCCTGGTTTAAAATATGTCCACAAGGATCTCTTCCCTTAAAGAAGGAATCTCAAGCCATTGCTTTTTATATGATAACTTTATGTGCTGCCTGAATCTAAGAAGCACTTAATAATAGAAACAGACAAAGCAGGCACACAACATCCATCTTTTTAAGAGATCTATTGGCTCCCTGGTCTGCCCTTATGCTCTTGACTTTAGCAGATCAGGAAACGTCTGCATCAGCGATAGATGAAAGATCTAGGATCAAAACTGTCATAGGCGGCTATAAACTAAACCAAGCAGTGCAGCTGTTCAATGAGCATTATAATTTGAACACAGGAATAGATCTCATTAATCTGCCCTCCATAGGGGTCCACATACAATTAGCACAAATCTATCCATCCTTGGGAGACAGCTCCATTATAATCAGGAATTTAGCTAACTTCCGAAGGCCCCATGAGGAGGGGCTCCTTGAGAATTAGAGGACAGTTTCCCAGGGCTCTCACAAATACAGGAGACCACAAGCCAGCATAAGAATTTGAAGTACAGCTTTTGGATTCCTATCTCTTTTCTGTCTATTTAGTCAGGCCTGGCCTCTCAGGTCCCTCTTTTTCATTAGTTTGATGCCCTCATGTTGTTTTCAGGCTGCCCCAGATTCCTGGACTCAGAACTCTCTCAGACATCTCCTGCAAGGTGTTCCAAATTCACCATCATACCACATTTCCCTTCCCAATATACCACATAATTATGTGTTCATCAAAACTTGTATTGCTTAGGGCAAAGATCTCAGCCAGACTAGGAGGAATGTTCTACACATTACTCATTCACCTGGAGGCTTATCCTAGTATGAATATTGTCCACGGTGGTTTTTTTTTTTTTTTGGTACTGGAGATTGAACTCAGGGGCACTCAACCACTGAGCCACATCCTCAGCCCTATTTTGTATTTTATGTAGAGACAGAGTCTCACTGAGTTGCTTAGCACCTCGCCATTGCTGAGGCTGGCTTTGAACTCACCATTCTCCTGTCTCAGCCTCCCTAAGTGCTGGGATTACAGGCTTGAGCCACCACGCCCAGCTGTCCACAGTGTTTTAATGATGTCAATTTCCTATCATATGGTGCTCAAGTGCTTTGAACATGGACACCTTTTTCTCATTTGTGCAAAGATGTCAAATGGGCTAAAATATTCTGGGAATCATTGATAACTTTTGTGCTCCCAGGGATGTTTATTACTTCAAATAAATTCTTAATTGGGAAGAACTTTTAGGAAGAAAATTGTGTACACTGAGCAGGCTTTTCTTTAAAGAGGAAAGAAAGGATAATGGGCTTCCCAACCCCCTGCTTATAAGGGTGTAGCAGTAGACTTCTTCCTATATGCCCACTCTTCATGTTTATTACTCCCCCAAATACTGCTATCATCTCACAACTTTATATTTTTTATTAATCACCTACTACATCTTTATTAATCATATCATACAAATTAGAAAATGCAATTAGGAGAAAAAATTTCACTTTCCAGAGATAACCACATTATTATTATTTTTTATACCTTTATTTATTTTATGTGGTGTTGAGGATGGAACCCAGTACCTCACAGATGTGAGGCAAGCACTCTATTACTGAGCCACAACCCCAGCCCCACCACATTATTATTTAAACAACTTTTCCAGCTGTTCTACAAGCATAAATACGTAAATGAAAGGAAGAAATATATATCATATTATACACAACTGCTCTTATTTTCAATTAATACTTTAATCTCTGCACACATATGTACACATGGAGAAATATGCAATATAGTATTTTTAAAAACTCATATTTCATTGAATTATTAAATTTTAATCATGGGCTGGGATTGTAGCTCAGTGGTAGAGCGCTTGCCTCGCATGTGTGAGGCCCTGGGTTCGATCCTCAGCACCACATACAAAGCAATAAAATAAAGACATCGCGTCCATCTACAACTAAAAGAAAATTAAAAAAAAAAATTTTAATCAATCCCTTGTTTCAATTTACAAAAATTGGATGATCACCTTCATCTGCATATCTCTATGCAGTTAATCTTTTCTTTAATTTAAATAAAGTTGATCAAAAGATCCTTTTAACTCCAACCCATTTACTCCCAACTGCCTTGTCCTTTCCAGGAAATATATATATATATATTTATATGCACACACACACACACACAAACACACACACACAAACATGTATGAGCTCACACAGTCACTTTCATTCACAATGACATTCAGATTCAAACTCAAACTCATACAAAAATCCAGCCAGAATGCAGAATCTGCATATAGTCACTTGTCTCTGTCACTAAAGGAGAGGGAGAGGTTGGTATAAGGCCAAGAGTGAGCAAAGATGGGGCGGGGTAGAGGAGGCTTCTGAAGGCTGGAGAGAAACAGAAATCAGGCAGGGATTTGTCAGAGAGACATGAGAGTAATAATGAGGTCATGAGGGTGGCATCTCTAGCTCCAGGAAAAGAAGGTACCGAAGCCATCAGTTAAGAAAAGTTTGATGCTGAGATTGGGAGGCTGAGAGTGCTATCGGTGCTCCAAGGGTTTGATACATGAGGAGAGCTTGAGCCAACGAGGGAGGCACAGCACAGCTATGCAGAGCCAGTGCTAGGCCAGGAGAAATGGTCTCTGCAGGATCTTGGAGAATAGAACTTTAGATGAGAAAGAGAAAGATTGGAGGAGAAGGCATGGACCGACAAAAGAAGGATTTGATTCCTGTGAAACACACTGCTCAAGTGGCCAGTCTCTGCCCCTGCAGTTTACCCATTGTATCTCAATGACTTGAACCAAGTCCTGACACAGACAGCAGCTTTCTCTGTAGGAAATATCCTACAATAATGCCTGTAGCATTGTCCTTCCTCATCATCACAACAGCCTTCAATGCCATCCCAATCCCTGAGAGGCGCCCACTTAGCCACCTGATCTCTGCCCCATCTCCAGTCCACCCCTGCCATGCAGATCCACCACTCCACATGCTCTCACGAGATTTCTTCTTACTCATTTCCACAGCTGTGACTCCACTAAATGGAGGTAAAGCAGTATGTACCTCTGAGCATTCTTGTGAGGGTTAAGTGAATTCGTACATGCATGCCTAGGATACTGTGAAAGCCCAGAAATTTTAACCATGATTACAACAATATTCATACTTACAAATAAAATGCACGTTACTGATACTTTTATTCCTCATTGCCAACTTAACCACAAATTTGAGAAGCCAGTTTCCTTCTGCCTGCAAAATCAACGCCAAATGTCTGACTTCAGAGAAATTATACCCACAACTGATTCCTCCTCGGATGGCTCCATGTCAATTCTCAGGTGCCCTAGGAATATCTAGACCTGATGATCCCACCCAATTGTTTTCCTTTCCCCTGAGAGTAATGTGCTGTGGATGTTCATTTTTGTGTATCCACAAAAACTAGCATGCACTTCACACAGGAGGAATGTAACAAATGCTGAATTTTTTCCTCTGTTTTCTCACCTTAGCCTACTCTCACTACTTACTATCTCTATAACCTCTCCACAAACTGAAAATACATTTTGTGAGGAAATAAATGGCATAATGCCATACACTCTTACAGTTATTTGCAATAATCATCACATCTATTATTCCAGATTCTTTGAACAAAGTATTCTAAAATGCTTTGGAGAAAATAATCTCCAAATGACCGGACAACAAAGAAGTGGTCAATATGAGGCATAGTATCTTCTCTAGGTTTGAAATTTAAAAGTTATTTCAAGATAAGAAGGCATACAACTATTCATAAAGCTTCCCAAGATATGCAGGCATCCTTCAGTGGAATTAGGTCTAAAACAATGAATAATAAAAATGCACTGTATTACCAATGGTCCTACCTAATAACCTGGTCCAAATACTAGTCATTTTAATTTTCACCAAAAATGGCCCACAAGCTTCTCCACATTGAAGGTCGCCAATGAGATGTTCCAAACAGTTATTTCATACCAAACTTCTGTTCACTATAATAATTATTTTGAAATAATGAAGAGAAACTCAAAGGTTTGAACTTTATAAATAAGACTAAAGACTAGGAAATAAAGACTTAGACAAACAGTACAAAAAACTGGAGTTCTTTAACTGAGATAGGAGGAGCAGCAAGGTGATTAGATTTTTGTCCTCAAGTTCACAAAGAATTCTTATTAGTGATGTCATAGTTATTAGCTGCCCATGCCCACAGTGGACAACATAAAAGCAAATAAATTACATCAGTAAAGATTTCAATTACACAAAAAGAACCTCCTAGTTGATTAAATACTAGAATAAACTACTTGAGGGAAGCTGTCATTTTCCACCTCTGGAGTGCTTCAGGGAGGCAATAAACAACTTTCCATCCTAGTGGGCTTTGGCAATCGTGTACCTATAGGCACAATGACCTATAAAGGTCCTTTCAACTATTTGATTTGATGACTGCTTCACAGTGTTAATGATATTGTGTTGATCACAGAAATAAATTGGAACTGGCAAAAGGCTAAGGATCAATAAGGCTGAGGAAGAGCAGGGATTAGTGGCAGAATTAAGTACTGAATAGTCATTAGAAGTGCCATCCTCCAATATGATCGAATTCTAGATCGTATTCAAGATCAAAAGAAAAATGCATAATCTCATACTTTCCCAGTGGGAGACTAAATGGTTAGAAATGAAATAAAGTTTCTTCCAGTGACTTAAGCAGAACTCAATCAGTAGAAAAAATAAAAAGGTCAAAGTAAACTCGTATTTAATCATATTTTCCAGTACACCAACATGCCTCCCACAGATTGAATGCCCCAGCTTTGTGCTGTATTGTTATGTGGGTAGCAGTGTTCCCCAAATGAGTCTCACATGCTCCCTCTTCTAGCCTGAGCTTGGAATTCCCTACCTTCCGTGTCTACCATCAAAGTCCAAGCCACCTTTAAAGCTCCCGCTCAAGTGCCACTTTCTCTATGAAGTTACGCAATTCCCTAAACTAGAATGTCAGAGCACTGTGACCCAAGCTTGTCTCTGCTTCAATTGAAGACTGAAGACTAGCAAAGTCAACTGCAGTAGACTTTGGCCTGCCTTGTCCTAGGGCATCTTCTCAGGCCCAGCTGGCTCCCAGGGAACTCTTCTCTGCCTTTGATGCAAGCTTCCAGGACATACTTCCCATTCTCCTCTTCTTCAGCACTACTCCCACAGTCACTATCCCTTGTAAAAACGTCTTCATTCAAGCCTGTCTACACAGTGGAAACCAGTGTCTTCAACCCTTCAGGTCTTGCTGCCCTTAAGGACCTGCATATAAACTCTTCTGCTTGATGGTCTTTCTCTTAATCTCTGGACATATAGATAATAAGTAGAAGAGAATTTTCAAAGCACGAGATTAAAATAGAGATGAAAATATTCTTATGGTTTTGGTTTGCCTACTTAGCCTTAATTTTCTTCCAAGATGGCAAATGGAAATCTCCTTTTGCTATCATTCCTGAAAATGCTGTCAAGTGCCAATCTGTCACATCTCACTCTATTAAGGGAGACCTTGGAGTCCCTCTTCTACCACAGAGGGAGAACAGCACATCTACCACAGATCTCATATGAGCAACGCCCAAACTCTCTAAAGGATATACTGTGAAAGATGGCCTGTGACTCTGGAGGAAAGGTTTCTGATCTCCTTTCCACATTTATTACTATATCTTCTCTGTGAATTCAATAGCTAAATGTCAGAGAGTTAAAAACAGAGATGAAGATACTCTCAGAGATACCTATTTGCTATCCATTGATATAATTTTCAAGAAGCTAACATTTTCCTACAGTCTCTATGATGTAAGACTCTAAAGAAAAGTTAAGTGTATTGTATCAATGAACAATTAAATTGAAGCAGTCAAGGCTTACTTTGGAACATTGACTAGGTTTCTTGCATCAGTGCACAGCAGGTATAAACTCTGAAATTTTCACATAGTGCAGGGCATGGGACAGGTAGAGAATGTGAGGATGTATAAAACCTAAGGGCTTGGTGAACAGTAAAATTTTTTAAAAAGATTGATTGAGATTTTTAGAAATGCTATTTGGATATTTCTATTCAATGCCTGAATAGAAAGAATGAAAGGGACAAATTGTAATGGATGAACCAGGCATTAGTGGGTGAGAGAAACAGGCTTCCAGGTCTCCCACGGAGCTCTGGTTGAGAGCTGCTCTGGTGTGAACCTCAGATGAAGTTCCAAGTGAGGCTGAAAGTCTGATGGATGTGGTGTTGTGGTCTGCAGGGACCAAAGAAGTCACAGGCAGCAAGTCAGAGTCGGCTGTGACTCAGCAGGCATAGAGTTGTGTTGAACTTAGTCCAGCTATACCAGACCTCGAAGGTCAACAGCAGCAGAACTAATGAGACTGCCAATTACTGAGCTGGCAATTAGGAGGTTCTCTTTGACAGGCGAGGGAATGACAAGAGCTATGTCCTCTTCTCCCCTCCTTCCATAATTTTTATTCTGACATACTTGAATCAGCTCTGTGGGAATAGGCACTATTATTCCCATTTTACAGAGAGATCCAGCTTCGGCCTGAGTGAGATTAGAAAAGGTTTGCTATGAAGCCTATCTAACTTCAAAGCCTATGATCTTTGCCTTTTCCATCTGAAGATCATTTTCTTTAATAGAGAAGAAGGAAGGAAAATAGGAGTGAACTGTCCCTGCATTCATTTGTCACCTGTTTATATAAAACCTACTGCTCCATGAAATAAGCCTGTCCTTTGGTTATTCTTGCTCCACATTTTAAGCTACATTTATCATCTCTGTATTTAAAGAGCAATGGAAAGAAAATATTGAACTTGCTACATATTTCAGATATTTGATTTCTCCCTAAGACATAAATATAATTTTATTATATATAAAAGACTAATGCACAGAGAGGTTAATCATCTTGTCCAAGGTCACAGGTATTGGTCGTTCTAATTACCTTCTTGTGGCATTGCTCACTGTACATGAGTGCATTCTTCCTTGCTTATTGGCTTCTTTTTCATCCATTCTCAAAAGTACTTATTGAATGCTTCTGATATTTATGTAGTTCTCAACTCTGTTCTGAAGACATGATATACATAGAACCAAGATCCTTGCCCTGTGAAGCTTAAATTCTAATGGTAGTAACCAGACACTACATGATAAGCTGAGGTACATAAATGAGTAAGTGGGTTTTCCTTTATTTTATGTATCTGTGCTTTCAAAATCCAAATGTACTGGTTTGGGTTCAAGATGAAATGAATACATGCCGATTTTTCTCTCCCACTGAACACAACCACAAAACCTGTAAACATGCATGGCACAGCTATTTGAGGTCTCTGAAAATCAAATATCAAGAAGTAGATTAGGAAGAACCCCCAAATTCAAAATATTACCAAAACTACTAACTTAAAGCAAGAATCAGAATCTCAAAATATCTAGAATATAACCCAAATTTATTCATCATACAAAGAACCATGAAAATCTTAGCTTGTATGGGGAAAAATACCACCATTGTGATGCCACAGATGTTAGAATTATCTGACAAAGATTTTAAAGTAGCTATTATAAAAATACTCAAACAAGCAATCAGGAACACACTTGAAATAAAAGTTAAAATAGAAAAAAGAATCAGCAAAGACACAAAAGACATCAAGAAGAACCAAATGGAAATTTCAGAACTAAAAATATGTAATAGTCAGGATTAAAACTATGGCTATGGATACAAACAGAATGTTGATGACAGAGGAAAGAGTCACAGAACTTTAGGGTAGTAGGAGTAGTCAGGTACTACCTCCTCTCAAGGCCCAAGCGCCATACCAGACTCATAGGGCACCACCTTGGGGCTTTTATGTTCTCATATCCACAACCCTAGCTCTATAATAGTGCTGTACCTGCAGGTACCATTCCTCGGTATTTCCTTTTTGTTCTTTTGCCCCTTCAATTTCCTATAACTCATTCTCTTTGTTGACGCAACACAATTCTGTTGAGAATGTAAAATGAAACAGCCGTTGAGGAAAATGGTTTGGCCACGTCTATGACCAACATTCCTACTCCTGGGTATTTGCCCAAGAAAAATGAAAATAAATGTCCACAAAAGGGCATAAGGAAAAATGTTTAGAGCATTTTAAACTCCTCACAGCCCTCTAAAATGTCCAGCAACAGAAAACAAAACATTTTGGTACATTTACACAATGGTATATTACTCAGTTTGGAAAGGAACATATTATTGATAAATACAACAATATGAAGGAATCTCAGAACACTATGTTGAGTGAAGGAAGCCAGATACGAAATGAGACATATTTTATGAATAAGCCAAATTAATTTATGGTGAACGAAATCCCCTCTGTTCGGGGATGAAGGGATGGGGAGATCAACTGGGAAGTGGCAAGAGACAACATTTGGTGATGAAAATGTTCCAAATCTTAATAGAGGTGTGGGTTACACTTTTGAAGTCATTTGTAAAAAATCACTGAGGCTCCTAAGATACCTGCTGAAATAGGTAGTGTGTTTTGTTTTCATTAGAATGTTATCTTAGAAAATATTTTAGAGTTTCTAGCCAGCAGGGAAAGATAATCTCTTCTATTAGCTTTTGAAATATCTTGTCATAAAGCATAGGGCATATGTTTTCTGACTTCAAAATTGTAAGCCCTAAGTTAATACAGCCAATATCTCCCGAGGTTCCAGTCATCTTCACATCCTCAAGCAGTTCTTGGACATAGCTTCTCCTGGCATTCAAGTTATACTCAAAATACGTAACAGTGTAAATATTTCTTCATTTGAATTTAGTTCAAATTGATAAATATCATTGAACATAACTGTGTATAAGGCAAGGTGCTAAGTGATACTAGAAATCCAAGACAAATGATAAAGAATCCCTTCCTTCAACGTGTACACCATCTACTATAAGATAATACACTAAACAAAACCATGGGCAAAACAAGTAATTTTAAAGAGACTAACATGGGTTTACAAAATGTGAGACATTTACAATAAATTTGAGAAAGGTTGGGTACTTCCTTTAATATCCTTGGTGGAAAGCCACTGTAAGTTAATAACATGACTTTTTAACTGTCACACTCAGTTCATTTGATGTTCTACTTTTATGCTCCTAGCAGACATAATTAGCGGAAATTGATGATTTCATTCTATTTAATTCCCATTCCTATTAGTCCTAATACTTTCAGAAAGTGGGATCTTCAAAGAACATTGACAAATGTGGCTTAAACCACTCATGCCCAAGAAGTCCCCACCTTACAAGACAGGGAATGTGATTTCCCTCTGAAGAGGCACTAAGAACCAGAGAATCTAATTATCCTGAATATTGTCTAAACAACAATCAATATCCATATTCTTCCACTGGAAGAGCAGCCAAGAAATACTTCTTCCTGGAGAAAGAGCCATCAGCATTTGCCAGATATTCTTAATAGAAGTCACATGCATCAATAAATACTTCATTCCACAGTAAACAAAAATTCTATAAGTGAACAACTCAGAATCTGTTTGTTTTTTTCTTCCCATCTTTATCAGTGTTACCAGTGCTTAAGAAAGAAAAGTAGGGAAGGAACGGGACAAAACCTGAGGCAATAAAGTCTAGATATTTAGAAATCTAGGTTTCCAAGATTGTTCCTTCCTCTGAGCATGAGCCTGCCGCTACTGCCAATCACACAGAGGCTGCCCAGCTGGAGAACAATGCAGAGTATTTAAGAAGCTCTGTCACCAGTGTTTTGTAAGCTTTCCCCGCTTTCCTCCTAAGGATTCATTCTATTGCTCTTTTTTGACCTAAAGGATGTATAATTTTCAGTTTCTGTTTAGCATTGGCAAGTTGGGTATTGTTTCTAGCCTTACAGTCAAAAAGTGAAATCCTCCAAAACCAACTCTGAAACTAAACTGATTTCTGAAAATGGACCCTATATTCCCCAACCAAAGCCTGTCTTTTAGGAAGTGGGCGGGACTAAGGTCCTCTCCTTCCCATCCTCCGTCCCCAAGCCATCACTGCTGATGGATTGGAGATGTCAGCTTGTCAAGTCTTATTGGGTGCTACCTGATGTAAGTCCACACTGAGGCATTAAAAATCTGTTTGCAGTCAGCTCTTTTAATAAGTCCCAGCAAACAGGAGGAAAGCAGATCTATTCAGTAAGATACTTCCTCTGATATGGTGGGGGAAAAATAGTCCATGACAGAGGCTTGATTTGGAGGCGATTTTTAAACAAAGAACAGTGCTTCTTTAGACAAACTGCAGAGAAATAGTTTCCCAGGGGATTTTGGGATTCTAAGAAATATTACATTTCTATGCTTATGATTTAAAGCTGACCTAGACTCCACACTCTTCGAAAAGCAGGTCAGATCTCCTGAATAAAATGCCCCCATTCCATGGAGTCCTGCTAGGTCCTAAGCATTCTGCACTCTGATGTATAACATTGATGTTGCCTCTTAATCTCAAGCCCAAAGGGGAGATTTTGGGAGGTTACCCAGGCTTCTGCCTTCCCAAAAAGGATGAGAAAGACTGAAAAGATCAAAGGTGCTGAGAATATACTGTATAATACAAAGCACCTAGGTCTTCAGAGAACAGAAGTAAAGAGTTTCCCTAGAGATTTCAGAATTCCAAAAATATGTTTCTATTTCACTCTTGCCACATTATTAAGATCAAATTAGATATCAAGCTCCTGAAAACGTCTAAATCTTCTCAGATATCCCCATAGTGTCTAATGCATTGCTGAGTACCAGTTATGGGTCTGATGGTGCTAACTCCCCTGGGGTGACAGTGGTGAGGGTAGTTAGGATGGTGATCATAATGGAGAAGACAATAATGTTCACTAACAAGACTAAGCCATCTTTTAAAATGACCTGACAGGGTGAAATATTCAGAATAATCATTATGTAGGTATTCATTCTTTCATATTTCTGAATCTTCTCAGGTATCATCCTCGTGGAATCATGCAGATATGGCAGAAAAAGAATTCCACAAGTCTGGTTGGCAACATTCAAATTAAACTCATTATGCTATTGGACTGAGAAATATTTCTGGTGGGAATAAATAAATTAATAACAACCAAAGTTCTTAATAATATTAGGCTTCATAGGCACAGTCTTGCATAGAAGGTTAAAAATTTGTCTTTATTCTTAACCCTTAAGACAAGTAACATGCAATCAACACTTGGTCAATGATTTGAGTGAATGAATGCATGGTTGTATAAATAAATGAATACATGAATGAATGAGAAAATGAGTGGCTCATGGAACTACAATTCTCTGCTTCTTAGAATAGTTACTGACTGTGGAAGTACAAAGCACATCTTATGAAACCTGGGACTTATGCTCTGAAAGAATGATCTCAGGGAACCTAAACACTGATCTTTCAAATGAACAATTCAAGATTACATGAGTCTAAAAACATATAGCAAAATATGACCCCCTGAGGACAAAGCAAA
The DNA here is from genome assembly GCA_004024805.1 of Geosciurus inauris. Lineage (NCBI taxonomy): Eukaryota > Metazoa > Chordata > Mammalia > Rodentia > Sciuridae > Geosciurus > Geosciurus inauris. The sequence continues at coordinate 15,192 of PVHX01009411.1, forward strand.
ATAAACTGGCCATGATGTCAGAAGAGAACGTCCTTTTCTAAGCCATTATAGACTTCCTGTCACTTTCCACAGAATTTTTACCAGAAGATCTGTGGAAGCAAAAGAGGCTAATCCCTATGCAATGCAATCACAGAGGTATGCTTCTTCCAGAATTTGTCACTTCTCCCACAGTATCTACTTATAAAGCACTGTCTTGTTCCTAATGATCTCAGTCCAAAATCACTGAATTAACAGCCACAAAATCCTTTCTGCAGGATTTAAAAAACAAAGCAAAACAAAACAAAACCCTACAATTAAAGTCTCAATAGACAGTTGGTGACCTAAACCATCATCAGGCTGAAAACTGCTTGGAAGATAAGAATATATCAAATTTACCTCTGTATCTACAGCAAGCCACAAAGCTCTGCATAAAACACCTTCCTAAGATATATTCACTTATTAAATGAAGAAATGACACTAGGGTCATTTCTAGTAAATAAGTACCATGCAAGTGTAGAGATAGGAGAACCTAGTGTGGGGAGGTGAAGTCAGAATAGACTTCATGGAAGACAAGGGACTTAAATAATATATTAAAATGATGGCTGTGCTCTGAGTCAGTACTAATCTAAACACCTAATTTGAAGAAAAATTAAGCCCTCAGGGTCATAGCAATCAGAGGTGGCTTTCCTGACTTTTTTTTTTAAACATTTATTTTTTAGTTGTAGGTGGACAGAATATCTTTATTTTATTTTTACGTGGTGCTGAGGATCGAACCCAGTGCCTCATGCACGCTAGGCGAGCACGCCACTACTGCGCCATAACCCCAGCCCCTTTCCTGACTTTTTAACTTCTTACTCGTTGAGACGGACCCTGGCTGAATCGACACATACTTCATTTTGACAGTGGACTCTGGCAGGTGAAATATAAGAGGCTTTGTAAAACAATGAAGTGAGAAGAATCACCATATATGAGACTAATACTGAAATTTTCAAAAAGGATGGAAGATAGGGGGTGGGGTGACAGTGAAAAACAGTGGAGGAAAGAAATGCTTTTGATGAAAGACGTTTTCCTTTCTTACATTTTAGTTGAAATATCACTCTGTCCTTGGGAATGAGTGTCATAGGATGTTCTTCAGGAAAAACAAAATAGAAGGGATTTAGAAGTACCCCATGTCCCTATCATTCTATTCCTGTCCTGTCCATACATGGTGGTCTTAGGAGTGTGAGGATGTGTGTGTTCAGTTGTCACAGAAACCCTTAAATCTGGAGATAAATATACCCCTTTCACAACTGGTAAAGCTGGGGTATAGGTGACCTAATATGTTAAATAGCTAGTAAATGGTTATGAATTCCAAGACTACTCGCTCTGATTGACTTTAAAATATACAATAACTCAAAAAAAACAGGCAGAGCATGGCAATTAAAAAATTCTGATTTGAAACAAAAACAATGTAGTGCAGGACATTGAAAAGGTGACTAGAATTAAACTCAGAAAGCCCCCTTAGAATACTATCTCCACTCTTACACAAATCATTCACCATTAGCTTCAATCTTCTCCTCTGTACAATGGGACAATAAGAAGCATCTGACAAAATAGGAATAAAAACCAGGTATGATACTTTCTGAATGTGCCTAACTCTATAGTTGGTACAGTAGGGAACCTGGCACAGAATCTCCAGGCATGCGGTAAATATTTGTTGAATGATAATGAAGTAGAAGGAAGAGAACCCACAAGATCCATCTTCTTTTTCCAAAGCCATAACAGATGGTAATCTTATTTTTAAGGATTTCACATCCCTCTGCCACCCCAGAGACCACTCTACCTTCATCTTCACTGTCATAAACCAAAAGTGAAAAACAGAACATTGGAGAGGGAGGCAGAAGCCCAGCTGGGAGATCTGACGTGAAAAATGGACGACTCTTGCTGCAAATCACAATCTCTTTTCCTCTCCTGAACTGGCTTCCCTTATGGCCACAGTTGCCTTTGAAGAGGAAAAAGGAAAACAAATCCCAGAAGGAGCACAGGGTCTTGAGGTCAGACACTGAGGCACCGCCCTCAACCAGAAAAAGATAATTCTTCGGATACTTCTTGCCATTTTCTCTTTTAACATCTTTCCTTTTCTTTCTCCTCCATGACCTCTCTTGTCTCCTGAATCTATAATGATGATTCCCTGCTTCTCTCATGGAAGGAGTCTTTGCCTCTCTCGGACAGCCATCATGCTTGACTTGGTGACCCCAGTTTCCTGTTCTATTCTGGGTCACCTGCCTTACACTTATGTGCCCGTGCACACGGGCAATTCTCTTTAACCCTTCTCAGGGCTTCCGCTGCCACAGCTCCTGTATAATTCTCCAGAAGAACATGGGAGAGTTTTGGTTCCCTTCTGGAAAGGTAAGACAAAGCGTTATAGGCTGATCATTCAAGAAACTCAATGAAGAGTATTTAAGGAGAGAATCACAGCTGGGAAAGTCCACACAAGACTCAACTGCTAGGGAGGAAGTCCCAAGGGGAAAAAAAGGTGGGGCAGAAACCTGGACGAAGGCAGTTTCACAGATGCATGAGTGGGGTGAGGAGGAGAAGCTGGCTTATACTCAGGTGTAAATTGCTTGCTTTGCCCTACAGCATTTTATGGTGTGGGGAAGCTTCTCTAAGAAACTCCTGTGGGATTTGGGAAGATAAAAATGTAAATAAGAGAAACTATCAGGCTGCTTTGCACAACAGCTTCTCAAGAGGATGTGGAAGCCCCTCCAGCAAATCACATGACATACCAGGTAGGCAAAATCTGTCAAATGAGCTTAAGCTTAGTAGAGATGACAAAATTAATTCACTACAGGGCTATCACAAGTCATGTGGCGTTTGTGTATTAGTTTAAAAAGGGGTTCCCTTCATGCCCTGAATGAAAGCACAGAGGAAAATCCCTACTTCAATGAGCCATCTCTCCAGCTCAGCTAAGTGCACAGTAACTGAAGATACTCATATGCACCAAAACTTCTACTGCAAAATATATGAGAACACTGACCAGTCTATTTTGCTCAAATACAAGCTGTCTTCCATTTCCTGGGTCAGGAACTGACCTACACCTAGCATCCAACACAGCAGACCACTTGTATGCATAGCCCACCTCTCCTACTCTCCCTCTTGTACACTGACCTGATCCACACACTTCCAGAATCAATCTCCTGTATAAACACATACATGGTGTGTTCAGTCACTCATTCTTGTTTGCTTTTTCCCAGTCAAATGAATACTCAAGTATAGACCCAGTTTTTAATTCACTCATTCACATTAATCACACAGCTATCAATAAAGCACTCCTATACTCTGTTGTAAATTTCAAAGCATAAACATAGTTCCTTTTGAGTGAAAGAAAAATGTCTGAACTCTCCAATAAATTTTAGCAAATATTTGTTTTGGTGTGGAACTCCCAACTAAGAGAGGCTCTTACTAACAACCAAAATGATGATAACACTAGTTTACCACCACGTCACCATAAGAAAAAATGGCACTTAAAAAAGAAGACCATCTTAGTACAACATGTAGCGATTCTTGAAAGCCATTACTTTTGTTCATTGTCTAAAGAGCTCTTTTCCATACCTAAGACTTATGATAAATCCCAAACACAGATATGGGATTCACATTGCTATTTTTGGCATTTTTATATTGCATCTGTTTCAGAAATCCATTCTTATAGATAACTTGTCCCTAAGTGTGTCTATCTTGGGGTAACAAGGTCAGGAGGCAATTCTTTTGTTTTTTCACATAAATGGAAGGCAATTTTTTAGGGCCATCACTCTCATTAATTGGTGTTCCTGTCCATGAAGATTCTGGAGCTTTTGCTTACAAGTACCAAATCTGGGTAATCATAACACCACTGCATGATTGTGGAAGACTTTCAGTTCTGCTACCTCATGCACCTTTAAATGGATAGAAGGAACAATTAACCCAAACCAGGAGTTCCTGTGTGAAGCTAGGCACGAGTAGGCCCAGGGATTGAGGTTGTTGACTTGTAGTTACAGGGTCAGTACCGACTAAGACAAAAGGAGGAACCTGAGCCTCAATTCCCTGGACTAATGGAGACATAGGCAAATGTCGAGCCAGCCTATTTTTGTCTAATTAGAAAATAACCTTCTCGTGTGGATAATCCCCTGGCTTGTGTCATTTCCCAGGCACCTGTGGCCTGGCATCTGTCACAGGGTGTCTGGCTCCTCAGTTCTGGCATATTCAAGCATGCATTCTTTCTTTTCTTATATCTCCAATAAAAAAATGGTACCCCCTTGCTAGGCTGGGTGGGACTGCCTATACCAGTGAATAGGACTGACTGATGGGAAGGTTATGACACTAATGTACTGGAGAAGCAAATCTGGCAGATACAAAGTCATTTGAAGGTCTTTAAGGAAAGCATTTAAACTAGTAGTAGATTTCTGTCCTCTTGAATGTTTACCAACATTGCATTGGCTAAAGTTCATGCTTCTGGCAGAAAGCAAAGTCCAGACTGCTGAAGAAACATGAACGAAGTCCCTGATTGGCTTCCTCCTATCGGCAGATTTCAGAAGGACTGGAAAGACCTCAGTCTTAATGCAGCTTTATTACTACTCTTCAAAGATCCTCCATCCCTTGAAGTTTAGTGAAATACTAAACAAACAAACACCTAATTCACAGAAGGGGATTTCAGAATTCCTGCATACAAAGTGCCTGTGGCAGAGTCGGAAGCAGAAACCTGGTTGTAAGGAACACGAAGAAAGGAATTGTCTCGAAGCTGCTCTTACAGTCAATGCTTTGGCCAGCTTCATGTCACACCTATGAGCACACTGTCCAGATTTAGCTTCTTTCAGTTTTAGCTTCTTGCTCTGGGGCTTCTTTGTCACTAGGATTTGGGACACTAGTGAAGGAGTTGCTGGACATGTACCCATATACCACCTGTAAGTGCAGGAGAGTAAATGGGAGCCTTTGAAAACATGCTTTGCTCTCTTGTCTTTCAGTGTCCAGTTCTAAGACTCCTTAAAGCATTCTGGCATGATGAAGGACCACATGCTGTCAATGCATCAACAATGCATCTACTCTCCTCCCTTATCTTACTTTTCTAGTAACTAACTCCTGCTCCCTGCAATTACTTAAAAAATATATATATATATATATATATATATATAAATCTTTGCCTCATGCTCTGTCTTCAAGGGAACTCAGGGAAAGATAGTTGGTATGAGGAGTGGTTCTAGAAATAAGTCCCTCCAAGATGGGCTTATGGAGTTCCATGAAGACTCTCTTGGTTCGGGGTAAGTGGATCAGTAGAACTCTTGGCAAGTATCAGTATCATAAACACTGAGACTCTCACCTGTGGTTGATCAGGATGATGTGGCACCAAGGGTGATGTATTGGGTTGGGTAGTGTCTTTGGTATTTAAACAGCATGTAAGCAGTTAGCTGTCTTTGTCAAAATATTTGCAAGTATTAAAAAAAGAAACTGGAAGGGTCAAGTCAACCAACTGTCGACTCAGGGAAGACTGCTGAAAATCATACCTAGGAATAAACTGGAGCCTACCAAAGAGGCTTCCTATGTGAAAATCCTAATACAAAAAGAATGGTATCCTAAGATCCATATGGAAACTTTTAGGTGGACAGTGAGGATTTTCCCAAAACCTCCCAGAATGTAAGAACAGCTTCTGCAGAGGAAGGAAACCTCCTACTTAGAGACACTGCAAAGAGCTCATCTGAGGCAGGTGCCTCTCAACGTGGATCCTGTCCTCCCAGATATGTGACCTCATCTCCCTTCTGTCCCTCCAGGTCAATAACTAGAGTCAAGCTATAGCCCAAATGCAGCTGGAAAATACAGTCCCTAGAAGGGGAGGAATGGCTTACATACTGAAGAAATTGCTATGGAAAGATCTGGATAATTACAGATCTACATCAATTAGGAAGCTCATGTAGGAGTGGATTTTGAGGGAGTTAAACTGGGGGCAGAGTTGAAAATAGGATCTATTGGCATGGGAGCACTTTCTTATTAAATGAGGCTCAGGTTCCTTGCAAAGAATCCTAGAAGCACTCCTAATCTGCTCTTGGGTTGATGGTCTGGTGAATGAGGTGATAAATGATGGGATGACTCTGGCAAAATATTGCAAAAGAGGTCAAAAGATTGGAGAGTGTTAGAATGCAAGTGCTCTGTGAGACTGAAAATTGATTACCTGACTCTTCTGAAATGCATGTTGTAAGGCTCTCCTAAGAAGTCCTAGTGGGATCGAGCACCTGTCACCCACAGGGGTCAATAAAGCTCCTATCATTGCTTTCCTTCCTTTCTAACCTCACTTTCTTGTCCCTGACTTCTGCTCCCTAAAATTGTTTCCTTAACATAAACTCCTTGTGTAAAGGCTAAGACAGGCTGCTTCTGAGAAGCAGAAATTAAAGGCAAGCTAAAGAATCCTGAGACTGCTCTGGGCTCTATCACCAACTCTAAATATTACTGTCCAACATATTCTACTGTGGTGTTTAGCACATATTGGATCCTTGGGAGAAAATGATTTCTTCCATCTCTTCTTCCTCCTTCATCTGAATCAGTAAATTTGGAGAGCAGCTAAAGGCCAACAACTCCTTGAGGCAGAATAATAAAGTAATATGACAATTGCAAACTCTTTTGTTCTGCACCCACCAAAAACCTATCTTGAACCCTCTCTCTTCCTGGGGTACAACTCAGCTCCCCATTTCCCAATTCATTCTGTTTTCCTTTATTGTGATTATCTAGCCTCTGGATAGCAGTGTCCCCTGGAGGGATCAAATACCCTTCGGGGAAAACTGAAGAACAGATCAGGAATTAGTCACCAGATTGTGTCACTTTGAATGCAAGGAGGAAAGGAAGAATGAGAGAAGGGGTGGAGATAGGTGGGCAGGTGAGAGGGAAGAGGAGGAGAAAGGCAACAGGGCAGCAGTACTGTATTCGATGAGCTCACACATTTTATTTTATTTAATCACAATACATTTGCAAAGTATTCAACTAGTCATACAGATGAAGAAGACAAGGCTTATGGTCTCTATTTTAAACAACTGGTTCTTAAGCTAAACTGGCTGCTACATGTTACAGGTGCTACAGTATGAGAAAGACCCAGGACTTGATCAAGAATGAAGGAAACCAAGCAGGTCAGATACACAGTCCTCTTGAGGCCTCACAGCCAGAGTTTATTTGGACATTACCAGTTTATGGGAAAGTATCACAAAAGTAGGATGCAGACAACCAGAATATTTTCATTTTTCTCTCTGCTTAATAAGCAATGATAACTAGACAAATATATATGGAACAGCTTTCAGGGATGAAGGCTCAGAGTTTTGTGAGGCAAAGCACCAACTTCATTGGACTCCAAGCTGCGACACTGCCAGGTTGGGGGAGCCCAGAGACCAGGGTAGGAAGCAAGAACTGGCAGAGGAGTGAGGCACCTGGCTAACTACAGGACTTAACAATGACTCTCCAGGTAATTTTACCAGATCGAGTTTCTTGAATATCTTCAATTGCTTTACTTTGTTTCTGGAAGGTCTGGAGCTTCATACCACCTCCCTTTGCTTCCCTACTAAAATTTTGCCCCTAAATTTCCATCTATATCCATGAAATAGCTAATTTCTTCTTATACTATACCTCTTCTCAGGCTTCCTGCTGAAGTCGACACAACTCTCTGCCATTTCAGCATTCTTCTTTGAAAACAGTTCCTTTGTAAATTTTACATCTTTTCTCCACTTTCAGTAATAACAAGCTTCAAAGACTCACAATACCCTAGAGCTGAAAGGACCATTAAAAAAAAAAAAAACCTAAGAAACAATTATGTAGCATTGACTCTAAGCCACACACTCTTTAACCACTTAAAACTATTAGCTTGTTTTATTTAATACTCACAGCAATCCTATAAGGTAGGTACAGTCATTATCTCCACTTTGTCAGATGAGAAAACTGAGGCTCAAAGTGACTAAGTAGCTTGTTACTTATTTCATGCAGTTGTGTGGAAAAAAAACTAGAACAAATACATCTGAAGATGGGCAATCGTCTGTGCTCTAAACGTTAAGGATCATTTAACCCTTTCCTTTCATTTTACAGATAAGGAGGGTAAAACACAGAGAAGCCAAGTGACTTGTGAAGGGACAAGTTAGGGTATGTGCTGATATGCAGGGCTTCTGATCTCTAGTTCCAAGTTTTCAATGCCATACTCCATGTTGTTGGTTCTTCACCTCTGGTCTATGTTTCGGTGGTGGTTCCTTCTGCATTCTTAGTTGATTTACAATTTTACAGTGGATCTTCACTTTTTCAAGATTGTGTAGAAAAGCACTTTGAATTGTAAGGATTTGTACCTCGTCACTTGGGGGCCCTAGAGTGGGGTGATCCAGGTTCTAGTTCTTCCCTTATTAGCTATGAGACCACAGAATGCTGTTCAACCCTCTGAGGACACCCTGCAATCAGGAAGAAGTATGTAAATCTTGTTGTTACAATAGTGATGGTGATTAATCCTGTTTGAAGCACAACATTTCACTCATGCTTTCTTCTGAGTTTGTGAAATGGTGATAAGGAGATAGACTCAGACATCCATTGTTTCCCAAGGAGGGAGGACCTGGTGCTGTGGTCACTGCTGTGGATAGAGGAAGCTGTGAATAAAAGGCTAAGAAATGAAAGCCATGTTCCTATTTGTGAATGTCTCTGGATGGTAGTTTCGTGGGGCAAAATGTAAAGCTGTAGTAATGGAGAATCTGGGGGTCATAGAAACACCCCTCTGCAAGCTCTTTTTCTCCTGAGCACTGGTAGAATGCCTGCACTGGCTCTTCCTACCAGCTCTGACTGTAGCACAGCGGGCAAACCCCATGCAAAACTGATCACATGTGGTACGTCGGCTGTTTTCTCAGCCACCACCACTACTTCAGTCCCTCAAGGGCAGGAACTCCTGTGTTTTATCTCTCTATTTACAAAGCCAGACATATGGCTAGCACTCAGGAAATGGTGGTAGAATAAAAAATGAATGAATGATTTTTGGACCTCCTTGCACAGTAACCATTTTGCTTTCATTCCACAACCTATGAATACTAACTGTCCTCCAAGAACAACACACTGAGTAGCCTTCTGGGGGGCTGTGTATTGGGTAGGATGAATATTGGAGTTTGAGAGTCAATGCAATTTTCAGGAAAAATGGAAAAGTCTATTGGTGGCTAGAATTTTTTTTACAACCAGTGTTTGAGAACCACCATCCAGTAGTTTTCCAAATTTTCATCACCCAACCACCAAAGACTACCTACAAACTTCCTATATATCAGCATGTTTTTCTTAAACATATTAAAAAATTAAAAATAAATCAACTTTTTCAAATCCAGGCTACCATTTTGTCTGGTAGGCACTTTAATCCCTTCAGAGTTAGAGCTGTAGCTTTTGGCTTCAAAGATGATTTTAAATACTAGATGAAAGGAAGGGTGGAGAAAAGGCCCAGAAAGAGAAGAAGCCAATTCATACTTTCTCTATGTGCTTCAATATTGAGAATTCTTTAATGGTGGGAACCAGGTGGAAGCTCAACAGATCTCCTGCAGCATCTAGTATTACTATGTTCACAGCCCATACTTTATAAATACTAGAAGGATAGATGGACAGACAGAAAGAATACAATTTGCTATTGCCAGCATCACCAACACTCACCTGTAAGTTTGTGTCAGAATGCCCACAGAACCTACCAGCTTAGGAATTATTTTCTTATCCATTAACTCCTTTCTGGACTTCTTTGTACAGACTGATACCTACTCATTTCTGCTCTTTATTCAATCACTCAAAATGAGTCCCTGCTTCCCTTATCACCCCACAGTAAAGCCCTCTATAGTAGACAAGTGTCTTTTCACACAAATCACATAATATAATATAATGATATTCTCATTTAGGGTACTCTGTCTCCATCTGAATGAGAGATGAAGTCAGAGATGCAAAGTCTAAGACAGATGTTTTGTTTGCTCTGTCATTCTTTGGCATTAGCTACCCTTTGCTTCAAAAAAAAAAAAAAAGGAACAAAAACCTGCTAACAATATCTCACAGTCACTCTATGCATGGTGGGAGGTAGGGACTCAGGTAGAGGAGTCCTTGGGTATCATGCTATCATGACCCTTCTTCCCAATCACTGCCATTCCCCTGGCTGTACTTGGCCATTCAGTTCATCTTTAGCCATGTCCAAACTCATTCTCAGAGTCCTTTCTTCCTTCTCTCCTTCACATTTTTGTGTTGTTCTCTGTCTGCCCTGAAGATTTCCAAAGTCAGATAATTCTTGGACTGGGAGTAACTTATTCACCCACAGACAGTCCTGAAGGAGGACAGAAGGAAGAGCTATTAGGGAGGATGATGAGAAAGATGAGGGAGAGGTGATGCCAGATGAATTTCCAGAAGAAAAAGAAATATAGGGGAAGTGCAATAGAACATGTAGAAAAGATGGTTTTCCAGATCTCTTGCTCATTCAAGAACTTCCAGAAAAGAAATAGCTGAAGAGATAGAGACTGGGTTTGGAGAAACTAATACTCTGTTCCGTGACAGGATTCATTTTGCTGTTGAAGGAAAATATCCTACAAGAGAAGAGAGAGAGAGAAAGAAACCAGGAGTAGGGTGGGCGAGACAAAGAGGAAGACATATGGGGAGGGGGGTGGGAGGAGAAGAGCGAGGAGGAGAGAACATGGTATGCAGTGGGAACACTGTTGGAAACATAAGAACCGCCCCCAGAAACAAAATGCCAGCATCTCTGGGCAAAAATCTAAATTGTCAGCACATGTATCTTTTCTCTGAGAAATATACACCTTTTTTTTTTTTCCAGGATGAGTCTCCATTCCAACATCAGTAAAACACTTCAAACTGAAAGACTAGGATGATTTCATTCTTCCTATTATGTAGCCTTCCCAGGCCCCTTCCCCAGTGTTCCTTATAATGTGCTAACCCCCCTGCTGGGATTCCGTGGCAGGGAAAATTCAGGAACAAGTATTTGTCTAGATTTCATATAAAGTTGTCTTACCAAACTATAATGGAGGAAATCCATCTCTATTGGAAAAAATAAGGAAAATACCACCTTTTATGATCATGATTTCTAAATAAAGAAATGCCCTTCAAAATTCTCTTGCAATCACTGTGGTCACCAAAATTCTGGCCCCCATCACTCCATATCTGGAGTATTTTTTAAAAGGTCTGACTTTTTAAAGTCACTTTTTTAAAAAGGTGTCTCCCCACCACCACCATCACCCCTTGTGTTTTCTTTGTTTATTTTGTTTTGATGAGAAAACAGATCTAGAGAGATTTTAAATGACTATGTTAAGGTCACACAATTAGAAGATTAGAAGCCAACTGCCAACAAGGTAGCTTTCCAACTATAGCCTGTTGTCTTTGAAAAGAAAAACTCTGTCCCAATGTAAACCCTATGTTATTTCTCCATCACTTGTCTACAACGTCATTCAGATAAATTGATCACAATATAACCATCACATGAACATTCATTGTCAAATTTCAAGCCTGAATCTTTGTTCATGCTATTATTGCCACTTGGAGAAATATCACCTTCCCTCGGATCTCTATATTCTACATTCTTCAAAGTCTAGGTCAAGTGCTACTGCTTCCAATTTCTTCAAGATGTTTCAAGGCTATAACTTCAGCCTCTATAGACAATACCTCTCAATGATGGCATAGGAACTATGCTATCCATTTGAAGCACTTGATCATATTCTTTTACTCAACTTTACCTCAACATCTTGTATATGCAGACTTCTCTTCTTGAGCTAAACTCAACTTGTGGAGTCATTTAGATCACGTCTTTCCTGTTGTGTTATCCTTGACATCAAGCACAGCTCTATACACAGAGTAGGTGCTGCACTATTTGTTGAAAATAGAATCTAAGAATAGAACCTGACACAGAGTCTTACATAATCCCCAAACCCAGAGGAAATCAAGTCCATAGATAATTCAAAGCTTAATTTCACCATCAGCTTAAGTTAATTCACTCATTCTACAAATGTTATAATGAGGGTCTGCTCTGAGCCAATTAAAGTGTTAAGCATCTGAATGCAACAGTAAATCAAACAGACACCTCCTGCCAACATGGAGCGAACAGTCCAGTCAGAGACTGGATAAAATGTTAGGGGGACTGTAGGGAAATGGAAAGAAGAGGACAGATGTGAGGTCTATTTTGCTATAAAACTAGTAAGATTAGAAAATTGATTAATTGAGGTGGGAGAGGAAAGGATCAAAGATGACTTGAAAATATCTGACACACATAACTGGAAGGATAACTATGCCACTCCCCTGAGATGGAAGAAAGTAGTGGAGGACAAGGTTTCTGAGAGTCCATCAGGAAAGTTCAAGCTTGGGCATGCAGAACAATCCCATTAGTAGAAACTCACTGGAGAAAAGAAAATTGACAAGAAGCAGTTTGAGATCCATTTCCTGACCTGCACCCTACTCTGCTTCAGGTGATGTCTTTTAAAAGGTAAAAGCTCCACCCAAAACAATTAGGCCTGCGAAGAGGAAGGCAGAATCAAGGAACTCAGCCTGAACTTGGTAACTAGATTGTGAATAACTTCACATTACTGTTTGCTGAGGCAGGAAGAATATGAAATAAATCTTTTCAATCAAAGAAAATCAAATCTGGCCTATTTATTTTTCTTTATCAAATGAATCAAAAGCTTGGCTGAATGAAAAACTAAAACCAATCCAAAAATGGATTGTGCCTAGTGTTGTATATACCCATGCAAAAGGCAGCTTACAAAGGGGCCCTTAATCTTCTGGTGTGTAGTCGGCTGTTATACTGTGCTGTGAATGAGGCTAAGTTTCCAGATCCAAATCTGTTCAAGCTTCTTCACTGATCATAGGGTTGGGAGGAAATAGAAATTCAATCCTTTATAATCAAAGAATCAAAGAACATTAGAATCAGAAGGAACATAAGGCTCATCTCTCCAAATTCCTTTTTCCGACCAAGCATTTCTCCTAAGACTTTATTTTACAGATGAGAAAACTGAAGTCTGAAAACGTAAAATGTTTGTCTGCGCTAGGTAACTCAACTAACCAGTAACAAAGCTAGAAATTGAACCACGCTGTCCTACCTCCCAGCAGAGAGCTCTTTTTACCCTGTCTGCATGGGAAATAAAGAGAGGTGTATGCCTGGAAGGGTCCTTTTAGGAAAGTAATTTGAGATTAGGTTGATGATATGATGATATCCAGGGAGAGTGATTGCCATGCTAAGTTTAATTTGCCAAATGAAGTCCCCATAGATCTTTAATCATGTGAGTAAAAATGTCCAAATGATATTTGAAAAATATAAAACCAATAGTGGAAAGGCTGAATTTTGTGATATCAAGGATGGAATTCAGAGCACCTTGTTATAGAATTCTAGGCACAAGCTAGTGAAGGTGGTGACTGTGGAAGCAAAGAGGTAAAGATGACTTAACTAGGGGCACTGTGCAGGAATGATGAAAGTCTGACTGACTGAATCTAGAAAAGGAACGAAGAGAAATGAGGAATCACTTCCAAGTACATGCTGCTGGTTAGAAGATGTTAAAACCTTGTGAACACTCTATGCACATAAAATAAATGCTGAGAGTTAATTCAAATCCTACATTTTCCTGCCAATGAATCTGAAAAATCACCTTCACACATGAAAGATAACATATTCAATCTTTAAAAAGGATAATCAGCTTTTCACTCCACATACACAAACTTCACCTTTCATTTTTTTATTGTTACATTTTCCCTCAATAAAAATGCCTATGTCTACTGGACACTGAGTCTTGGGGTGCCTACAAGAATGAATGAGATGTTCCAAACCTTAGCCATTCCCAGGCGTATCTTTAATTTGCAATGTGTGCACATCTAAGTGCTATAATAGAGGTATGAACAAAGAACCATGAGAGCATGAAAAGAGGAATGATAAATTGCTAAGAATTCTCAGAAAAGGCTTCAGAGAGGAAGTGACATGAGTTGAATCTTAAAGGATATTCATGTCCTTCCTCAGGAATTGAAAGGAGAGACTGAGAGAGCAGAGCCTGTGCAAATGCAGGGAGTAGTCAAAGCCTGTCACCATTAGAGAATGGTCAGTCATTTGGTGTTGCTAGGTCACAAGCAGTTATGTTGTGGTGGAGAGTTGACAGAGAGTGGCAGTTAAATAAGATAAGCCCAATCAAGAAGGGTAGGCACGGATGTTCAAGTGTCTCTTCTGGCTTGCTAAGGAGTGTGGAGTTCATCCAATGGATGAAAGGGAACTATCGGAGATCTGTGGGGAAATCAATTTTCACCTCTAGTTATCCAACTCTTCATTATTTGCAGCATACTGAAATCTTATTTGATTCACTGAGGCATAGGCTACAATTTCTTCCTCATCTCTAACTTAATTTGAGAAAGACTCCTTTAGCCACTTTGAGGTCTTCAATGACAAGGTCTCCATCTAGAAGAGTACAGACATTAAGGTGACGGGGTTTTCATCATCCAAAGCAACCACAAGACATTGGCATCCTGGAAGGTGCTCACTGGGGTCTTTGTCATGCTTTTGGAATTGATGTCTGATCGAGCCCTGGTTAAGTCTTTACAAAGGAAAGCAGAATGTATTTGAGGAATTTTGAACATGTAATCCTTCAGGGAGACAACCTCTTTATCCTTGAATTAAATTCACAAAGGCAGGGTTTTCATTTTCTCCTGGCATGATGCTGCCCTGTTAGGACAGGCTGCTCAGCTGCCATCACGCTGCTCCTCCTCCAGCAGCATCTCTGTCACATGTGAACGGGACAGTGCAGTCTGGACCAAAGGCATGCTCTAGGGCTCTGTCATCAGGGCCACAGCACCCAGCATTGCGGAACCACACCCTGGTCTTATTCATTTCTGAAATGTCTTTTCCCTGAAATGTGTCCTGTTTCTGTATGTTTCTTGTCAATTTCTTTTTTTATGACATATTTCCCTGCTGCTTCCTAATAACCAGAATGACTGCTTCACACCTGGTACAACCAAGTGTGGAGAAGTAGGATACTTTTCCAGGGCTCAGATGAAATGGAAGACATATATATATTTTTTAAAATAACCTCAGTCTGCAGCACATGTCACTGCCAAGGCTGACAGACCAGCAGACCTTGCATCTGTGTCCTTCATATGAAACCCAGAAAATTTCAAAGGCTGAATTGAGTGCTATACTTGCTATCTCTTTCTACTTCTCGATATTACCTTTGCAATAGAAAAAGAGACACTTCTCAGTTTTCCACTGAAACACATAACTATTGTTTCCCACAGAAAAGGGAGAAAAAAATACCAGGTGACCACTCAACTCTTGGCTGTTCCAGGATGGCATATGGCATCTCTAGGTCATCCCTTTGACTAAACATGTAGTGGTGGCCAGCATGGTGAGGGGCTCTGGGCAGATTCACTACTGTGCCTCTTCTCTCTGCCTGATTCTCAAGACAACCCCACCAAATTGCTAGCATGTAATGAGACTAAGATGATGATGATGATAATAAAAATATCATGCAAGATGAAAATAATGCCAGCAAGGGAAAGGGAACCCCTGTAAAGTACAAGTAACATTAAGAATGGCCACAGGCTTTTAATTGTGTGAGGGGTCAGTGTAGTAACTGAACCTCCTTTCAACCATCCTTAACCTCATCATAGAACTCAATAATGCTTATGAAATCCCGAAAATTCTCCACATACTTATAGACAAATGGCTAAATACATAATTCTGCTTATAGCACCAGTCATTTGGCGTATATAAAACAAGGATTTTACTGTCTGCGTAAGATATTCTCAATCAAACCTTGAGAAGCTGGCTCAATATAATATGCTACACAAGAAATGCCTGGTTGAGCCCAAAAGAACATGCATTGTGTAGCAATTAATAAATGTTACTTAAAAGTGATTAGTTTTTCCCAAGGCATGCTCATACATTGCTGGTGGAACTGCAAATTGGTACAACCAGTCTGGAAAGCAGTATAGAGATTCCTTAGAAAACTTGGAATGGAACCACCACTTGAGCCTGCTATCCCACTCCTCACTCTATACCCAGAAGACTTAAAAACAGCATACTACAGTGCTGCAGCCACTTCAATGTTTATAGCAGCTCAATTCATAATAGCTAAACTGTGGAACCAACCA
>PVHX01009411.1:31356-42344 GCA_004024805.1 Geosciurus inauris
GAAACTGTGGTATATATACACAATGGAATATTACTCAGCAATAAGAGAGAATAAAATTATGGCATTTGCAGGTAAATGGATGGAGTTGGAGAATATCATGCTAAGTGAAGTAAGCCAATCTCAGAAAACCAAATGCCGAATGTACTTGTTGATAAGTGGATGCTGATCCATAATGTGGGGAAGGACATGGGAACAATGGAGGAACTCTGTTCACAGGGGTGTAAGCGGGGAGGGGGCATGGGGACAGCAAAGGTGGTGGAATATGATGGTCATCATAGCCCTAACTTTATGTATGACTGCATATATGTTGTGATTCTATACAACTTACAACTAGAGAATTGATATGTTATCCTCTGTCTATGTACAATGAATCAAATTGTACAATGAATCAAATTGTTAACATGTAAGCCTAAATAGAACAAATAAATAAAATATGAAAAAAAAAGTGATTAGTTTTTCCTTCTAATTATTCTATTGGTGAAGGGATGCCAGGAAGCTCACTTAACAGCCTGGATGTGGAATCTGGAGTTTGGGGAAGAACAATTATTCTACATTTATTTCCTTCTGCTCATTCCATGAAGCCCAAATCTGCTGACCTTAAGGATTTGATACAAAATGCTGCCTGTTCAGTCAGTCACCTTGGTGATACATATGGGAGAAATCTCTGGGTGGGTGGAAGATTGATCAAAGCCAATAATAACCATCACCTAATAATCATCTCCAGGTAAGTTTGCCTGGAGGCTCTGCCATGGATCTCTCTTATAAATCACAAAGAACCTTAACAAAAATAATGCAGCATTTCTTTTTCTTCTGTCTCATTCCTTCAGACTGAAATAAAGTTTCCTAAGTCTTTAATCATGGCATTACGCTATTATGAAAAATGCAATATTCCTTAATTGTATACCTTAATACAATTCCAAAGCTGTGCCTTGGACTTGCTTGCTCCCTGCAGACACTGCCAGTCAGAACCGCAAAATGCCACATGTTACAAAAGCACCTACACACCCCTGCCAGGACATTATCAAGCCAAATCAACTGGAGCCGCTGAAGGAGGGCTCTCCCAGTCTCCAGGGGAAGAACTATAAGGCAAAGACAGCCCACCATTTCTTTTCTTACCTTGGCCCTCACCCTGTTTCTCCCTCATCCTAAACACTGCTTTCCTTTCATTCTGCAGCACTTTAGGGAGCAATTCCATTAAATATAATAACAGTGTAGTAATACAAAGAACATCATTTTCTAGTGCTAATAACTTTCATTTTAAAACCACTTGTGTACTCCAAAATTTAGCAAAGCATCAATTTCTCATCAAGGCCAGCACACGCATCAAATTGGAAGCTTTAAAGTTCTGTTTCTTTTGGGTTTGTAATCTACGCACAGGGTAATTGAAATGCCATTTAAAGTCATATTTGTTTTGATGCTTACGTTGCCAGCTTTATGGATGAAAACTCATCTTCCCGCATAAAATAGACACAGGAAGCATCAGCAAAAGGAAGAAAAACAATGGGAGAAAATCAATGACCACCTGCAAGAGGTCTCCATGATGAAATGTCCGTATCCTGTATCCTTTCCAGAATTCGCAACTCATGGCACTAACAGGGATCACAATCTTTAGACTGGTCATCAGGAGAGAAACAAAAGAAGGAATTTTTTCATGAGCACCAAGTTCAAATTTATGGGAATGTTATTATTGCCTCTTACCCCATCTGCTCATTGGCGGC
The DNA here is from genome assembly GCA_004024805.1 of Geosciurus inauris. NCBI lineage: Eukaryota > Metazoa > Chordata > Mammalia > Rodentia > Sciuridae > Geosciurus > Geosciurus inauris. The sequence goes on from PVHX01009411.1 coordinate 33,075, forward strand.
ACACGAGTGATGGCAGAGTCGAGCACAATTCACAACCCTTGACTGCCCTATAGAATCAACCTGGGAGCTTCAAAAACATGTCAGTTCCCAGGCCTTTGTCCCCTTTAAGTCCAACTAAATTTGAATTAGAGCTAGGTGATTGGTACCCAGTTTCCTAAAATCTCCTAGGATACTCCAGCATTTAGTCAGCACTGAGAAACACCAACACATGGAACTCAACACAGAGAACTGAGCATACAGTGAAGACAGCAAGGGAGGAAGTCAGTACATGAACACTTCCCTGAGGCTGCCGAATCATTGCCAGGTGAAAACATGCTCGGGCTGGGATTGTAGCTCAGCGGTAGAGGGCTTGCCTCACATGCGTGAGGCCCTGGGTTCCATCCTCAGCACCACATACAAAGCAATAAAATAAAGACATTGTGTCCATCTACAACTAAAAAAATATCTAAAAAAAGAAAGAAAGAAAGAAAGAAAACATGCTAAGACTCCTTTATCTGAAAAAGAAAAATGTTCACGCCTAATGATCATAACAAACCTACTTCATTTGGGTTATTTCATTGGCCTTACTACCTCCACCATGTAGCTCCCTACCTCTGCTCTATGCTGTTCCCCAAATATTCTCCTCTGGCCAGCAAAATGGTGGACTATCCCCATGGCTACACAGCAGGTACCCACTGGATTGTTCCTCATGGCCGATGAGAAAGACAGACTCTGCAGAAAGCTGGTCACTTAAAGAATGGCTGGGAACACACAAAAGTGTTCAACTTGGTTAAAGTGGGTTAATTTTGGCATGGGGCTAAATGTCCTGGAAAGAAAGCACTTCCCTAAGGATGGAGCCGCTAGAGGCCGCTCTGAGCTAGATTCTTGCTCAGTCCTGTTCTAAAGTGAGATCACATCAAAGGGAAGAGGAAGGCTGCTGAGTAGCACTGGGAGTCATGGCAACACCATGGCTCCTATTTTTAAACTTGTTGGCAAATGAGCACACAAAGTGCGTGAGGATACTTGTTGGGGAGGGGATTCTCATGTCTCTGAAAGTTATTCTTTCATGAAGTTTTGAGTTTGCAGGTGACCAATAATCTGATGAGATCATAGATTTGAACTAGAATCAGTGCCTTGAGAATGGTTCTTTCCTCCTCCAATACCTTGGTCTCAAGCAGAAAGAATCCTTTATGACTGTGTACCAGGAAATTCTTGATAGTTTTAGTCAACATATTCTGAAATTCTGATCTTTATTTCATAAGCTTATTCTACCAGCTGCTTAAGCAATCCACTTGTGTTTCCAGACAAGTAAGTCCAAACCTGCAAATTAAAGGAATCTTTCTGCAGACACCCTGCTTCTTGTGAGCCAATCTAACCGGTGCTGTGTATTATCTGTATCCCCAGCATCTCACAAAGGGCTCAATATATAACAGGGAGTCCAAACACCTACTGAATGTGTCACCAAGTGAACTGAGACTGAATGTAATTTTGTGATGTACAGAAAAGTGGCCCCCACATGTTGCATTTTTTTCATTCCCAGCAGAATTTTATTATGTTTCTCCAATTGACTGAGTATAAGCCTTAAACAAATCCAAACTTATTTAACCTGTCAAAAATGAATTGTGGCCCTGGGGGACATTTGTAAATCATGACAGAGGCCAAGGTCTTGCTGTGTTTGATCACGTCCCTGGCAGTGTTTTCAATGTGCCTATAGCCTCACCACATGTCGGCAGATTTTAGAACAGAAAGTCTGTCTGTGTCCACTTCGGTTCCCTGACTCCTCAGTTCACAGGTATGCAATGACTACATGTGCTTTCCACAGTGGGATAAAGGATTTTGGAATACACAGGAATAAGATAAGAAAAATAATCCTCCTCCCCAATGGGGAAAGGAAGATACTAGCAACATACTAGCTGGGCACACATGGTGGCAGAGAGTAAAATCAACAGACCCAGCGTGAACATCCTTATTGTGTAATGGAAGATGTTCCGGGGCTGATTCTAGGCTGATTTGGTCTGGTCTTCAGGACAAGAATTTAACCGACAATCCAAGAAAGCAAACTCTTTCTTACAATATCGCGCTGTCCTATGAGTCAATGATGTGTTCATGGACATCAGGGTCATGATAACTAATTCAGCTTCTTTAGTAAAAAATGGACAGCATGGGGCAAAGTGTACCTGGAATTTGTACAGATTTGAGTTTGAAATCCAACTTTATCTGTAGGTCAAATAGGCAAGTGACTCAATCTTTCTAGATCTCAGTTTCTTTATCTGAAAAATGGAAGCAATACAGCTTCTGCACAATGCTTTTATGATTATATAAATGCTAAATATAAATGCCATATAAAGCATTTGGCACCTAGTTTTCACTTAATAACCTTTTTCTTAAGTAAATTTTCTAAATTGATGAAGCTTAGTATTTTTAAGTATCAAACATTTTTTTATTACAGGGAACATTATAATGGAAAATTTCATAAAGGTATTACAGAGCTCTCTTGACTTCTTAAACTAAGGATAATCAATATAATTTAAACTTTTATTGATGACTTAACAATGACCATGCTATTTTGCTATGCAGGGATCCTCTAAGAGGATAAATACTTTCTGGGGAGCATAAGACAGTTTTCCTCAAATGGCCATAGACCCCTGTGCTTTTTAAAGTCTTCTGCTGGTTTTTCCAATGTCCTCAGCCCCCTTCCATTCTGATTATCATTTATGGATGCTTCCAGCTTGCCTACCTGATCCCTATCATCATATTTGCTATATCTAAGCTGTTGTTTTCTGGGGAAAAGCAAGAAGTATCTCAGAAACTTTTTGTTGCCTACTAAGACTATGGCCTTGATGCTCTCTCTGTTTGAATTAATAGAAGTTTGATTTTTAATAGGGAATATTACTGCCCAGGTTAAAAACTAAACTGAACTTTCAAGTTTTCCTTGTAGTTAGCTGTAGCCATGTATCATGTCCATGATATTGTACCAGTGGACTATAAGCAACGGGTGGCACTTCTGGGAAATCTCCTTAAAAGGGAAGAACCTGCCCCTCCCCTTTTCTAATGCTTATGTACTTCTTGAAACTGGGAGTTCCAGTAGCCATCTTGGGCACAGCGATGAAGGCCACAACCAGTTGAAAGCTGGCAGGAATCTGGGTCCCAGTGATCAAGCAGGTACCACACCAGCTCTGCACAGAACACCTAAATAGGTGCCTTGCATAAGCTGACTTACTGATACTCTATACCACGTAACATAACCCAACTGCCCCACAGCCTCCTAGAAATATGTATAAAATTATAATAAGTGAGCTCTGAGTTTAAATTAACAACATGCATATTAGGGCAAGAATATTGTGCCAGTGATTCCAGTGCAGACCCCTTTTCTGACTTCTTCATGGTTGTCGGCTGAGTTCTAGATGAATCAGGTTATGGAGTATGTGACCTGTTCCTCAGGTGGCTAAGTCTATGTGTGAACACATGCTAGATATGGTAACAGGCATGTGAGCAATGACCCTGTGTAACCAGTGGGATCACTCAGTACTTTAGGTCATAGTCTATTAATACACACTCACTTATAACATTTTTTTTCTATGTAGACAATAATGAGGGAGATTTGACTCATTGTTAAAATCTATGTAATAATCCACTATATTATGATAGCCTCCATTGTGCTATTTTGACTAAACAAAAGTTTCTGGCAGATTTTTGTTCAAGCAAGAAAAAAAGAAAAGAAAAGAAAACGTGGGTGGGAGCGTCTGGAAAATGCCGCTGGGAATATGGAAAGGAAGCAAGTTATCTGAGTTCTCTCTCTGTTGATGGCCCCAGCTCATCTATTTAGTGAATAAAAAGGCTCCACAGGTTTGTTGTAATGATTTAGTGAGATAATATACATGAAAATCATCCTTCTGAAAGTGCTGGCATCTATTATCATCATTATTAGCCATGATAATGAGCAGCTTGAAGTTTTTGACCTTCAGGAATCATCCAACACTGAATGTATATTGATCCACAACCTCACCTGGGTGCTGCCCGTAACCTCTTTCAGGGAATTGGACCTATTTGAATGATCATGATACTGTCACAGTTTGGCCTCCAGGGCTGTTTCAGTTGCTTTGTGAAGGAAGAACTTACCTTTCAAAAAAGAAGACTGCTATGACTTCTCAAAAATATGTAGAGACATTTAACTACTAAGCATTATCTTTTCAGACCAAATAATAAATGAGCCGGGGCTACTCAGCAACCATCCTCACAGCCATCAAGATTTTAAAATGGATTTAGACCAGAAGGAAATCCCTTGTTGGTAGTCATCAGAGCTAATTCCAGAAAATTCATTTTAAAAGGTTCCTCCCAGCTTACATCCCACCCTCAATCTTGCTCATATAATCACCAGTGTTAGCACCAGGAAGAATTGGGAAAATGTAACATAGAAACTGTTTTATTCAGTTCTCTTGATAATCTTCCACTTCATTTGACATATGTAAATGTGCACACGTGGGTGCAGTCTGCATGTGTAATAACACATGCACACAAGGACCTGGGTGTGCGCACCCAGGAACTGCACATATGGCCACTCATGAACACAGAAAACCAAAGCCAGGAAAAGCTTCAAAATCCTGAAATGAAAGCTGGCTAAAAAGCAGAGAGGAGCAGCAAAAGATCAATAAGCAGAACACCCTATAGAGACAAAGATGGAAAAGAAGAAAGAAAGAAGGGGTGGGGTATGAAGCAGTAATGAATGAGGAAAAGAAAAAGCCTGCACAGCGAGGGAGGCAGTGGGCAGCCCCCGGCCGGCTGCTACTGCTGGAAGCTGGACAAGAGGGAACAGATTTCAGCAGCAGGGAGCTCTAATCTGTCAGCAGCAGCTCCTTCGTGTGTGACCAGCCGGCCCAGTTTGGAGACAGGTGCCAGTCTGGGCCAGCTAACCCCACAAGACCCTCTCGGAAAAGGATGCACCACCAATAAAGTCCTGAAAGCTGAGGGAAGCCTTCTCTTGCCCAGGTCCGGCCCCCACCCCTCCCCTGGCTCCTTTTTGCAGAGCTGCTTCAGATACCTCAGCAGTCACTCTCAGTGTTCCCCTTCTTCCAAATCCTTATTGGCCACATTAGGACCTGGAGAATGTTTTCTAGAATATGACCACCTATGCATCCCTGACAGTGCTATTGGAGAAAAAGCAAAGAGAAAGTCTCAACACTACATTAGATATTCAAGGAGTTCTATGGATGCAAGAACCATACAACCATGTCTGCTCTCAGGAAGCCCATGTTTGTTAAGCTAACCTAAGTGAGCTACAGGCCAGCCTTCACTCAGCCTTCCAGCCCAAGTCTGTAACCAGAAATGACAGCATTCTCACTTTCTGGCAACCCCCCCCTCCCTCCTCATCCCCACCCAGCCAGCTCTATCCTCTGGTGGGAAGAGAGAGCAGATGGAGAAATGACTCCCACACAATTCCTAAATAATACCAGCTTCAATTCCCATTAACAGTGCATTTGTACCCTTGTCTGGGTAAAAACTAAGGGAGCAAGAGTCACAGGGACATTGCCAGGCCAGGGCACAGGTTAACAGCAAAGCCCTGGCTGCCTGCCAGCCCTTCTGAGGACATGGTCAAACACTTAGGAGGCAGCATGCTCTCATGCCGAGTGCTGCTCCTGACATCAAGATACCGGGGTACCTGCCTGCCTGGATCAGTGCCCCCTGAGATTGTGTCTCATATTTGTAATATCCATCATTCCACCATCTATTTACAAAGACACAAATTGAAAGGGTTGGATTAGACGAGGACTAAGGGCTCTTCCTGTTCAGATGCTCTCATGCTAAGGGAGGCTGAGCTTTCTTCAAAGCTGCCCTCAGGTGCTGCATAGCGAGGGGCTGAGTTTCGGGTTCCCAGAGCGGAAGCAGTCTAGCACCAGCAACCACGCAGCCTGAGCTGGGGGGCCCTGGATCTCTGGTTTCTTAAAAACCTATCAAGTGGGAAAAATTATTCCTGTCTTTTCATTCATGTTTTTATCCAGTAAATGTTTATCAAGTGTCTACTTATCAGACACTGTGCTGGGGTACAATTAAAATAAAAACCCTTGTTCACACAGAGCTTGAATTCCACTGGAAGCAGAAGACAACAAAATATTTATAAATAAAAAATATACAGTATGTTGGGTAAGTGTCTTGGAGAAAAACAGAGAGGGAGAAGGGATAGGGAGTACTTGGGAGGGTGGACAGCACAAGTTGTCCTTTTGAAAAACAAGGTGATAAGGGATGTCTCTGGGGACATTTGTATCAGGACTTTTGGTAGGATCAAATTAGATAATTGCACAATTCTGGGTATACAATAAGACCTCAAAAAGGCAACTGATATTGGAGTTAATAGCTCCTACAGCCTGGCTGACAAATGTGGTAGATTCCAATATATACCTGCTGCTGACTCCCGTCTTAACCCACACCATTGCCACCAACCTACATCCTTTCTGTGTCAGAATCCCTTCCTCGGAATGAGGCCTGCCTGCTTTCTCCACTGAGAGCCGCTGCCCTTCTCTGGTTCTGTTTCTTTCCTTTTCAAGACCACCCTCTTCCTTCCCAGAGATAAAGCACCACTGTATCTTCTCCCCCAGCACAGTCCACATTCTCCAGACCCCACTGTCCTCAGTGAGCTGTAGCCCTTCCCCCTCTCACTCTCCCTCATTACCCCAACCCTCTCAGCCAATCATAAGTCACTTTTTAAAGGAGGAGGAAGGAGAAAGGGAAGACAGAAAGAGGTGGAAAAGGAGTAGGAAGAAAAAAAGAAAGGGGAAAGAAACATTACATATGCCCTGGGTAAGTATTAAATCTTACAAGTCAGCCATGGAATTGAATGGGGACCAAGGAAAGGATCATGTAGGGGGGTCTCCATGTTAAACATTACTGAATGTTTTTCAGAGGTCTGAATTTAGGGGAACAGCACTCACTAAAATGACCATCGATGTATCTGATATGTGAAATATGAAAGAATGGACATAACCAAAGGGTTCTAATAAACCTTATATTTAATCACTCTTCCATAAACAGCCTGCTTTTTTGTACCTGAATAATGAGCACTGAACTATCTTTTAGGATATTTACTTGATTCTCAGTCCTTTCCCCCAATTTATATGTCCTACATCACTGAACAGATGAAGTCTCTCTCTCCTTGTAGACACAGGTGTATCTTGATTTATGAAATATTTTGTTTGAAGATTGCAGTGCCTTTCTTTCTGAAGGTAAAGGGCCATTATGTCAACAATTCCACTTGTAACTACATTCATGTAACCATTTAACTGGTTCATATGTAAATTAGGTTAAGCTACTTGAACCTATCACACATATTTTCCTTACCATAAATCTGCCTATGCTTGGCACTCAGTAAATGTTTAAGAAAAATTAAGAGATGGGTAATGACCAAGCAGCTCTTGCCTATAATGTCTAAACACTAATTGATTCAATTCTTCATGTATTTCTTAACTTTTCAGCACTTTCTAGGCCTAGAGAGTCAAGTGGGCATCCCATGGGAACAATTGGGCTAATACAGCAGTTTTGAGGATAGACAATCTGCCTCGAGACTGCAGGAAGTTCATGCTCATCCTAGCTCTGTTAGTAAGAACCCAACCAAGCTCCTTTCTTCACATCACTTCTTCAAAGCCACTGTTCCCTATCCCTCCGTGGCTAGGCCAGAAGGAGGAGGTGGATTCCATCCTTCTGAGGCAGCAACTTTCTCTGGGAAGGAAGAATTGGGGGGTAGGGGTGTGAAACAAATGTTGAGTAGGAAAACTGAGGACACTGGGGGAAAATAATTAGGCAAGACTCACAAGAGGATGGCTATATTAAGACCCATCTATCTCAAATAGCATCTGCTCTTGCTACAAGTTCCATAAGTAGCTCTGGAGAAGCACTGGGTTCTCAGGCCAGAGAAAGAGCCCAGAAGTATGTGGCAGGTGTACCATCATCCCAGTGACAAAAACGAACTATCTGAGTATTAGAGAGCACATTGAGAAGGAAAATAACCATTAACTGCTCCCTGGGGAGGTGATAAAGGAAAAATATAGACATGTGTCCAGTAATAGCCAACAATTCCTCCCCGGCCCAGGTGCATAACGATGGATTTGGATAACTGACTTAATCACTTTCTAAACATTTTCAGATCATCCAGTATCACAAGGTTTTCAGACTTCTATCAGCAAAAGAGAACAAAATATCATGGCATAAGAAATTCTTAGAAAATACATGGCATAAGAAATTCTGCAGTTCTTTCAGTGAAATAAAGTTCCCAGTTGGAATGAATCTTTCTCAGCATGTCTTGCGCTATGGTAGGGCAATGTACTGTATTTACTAATAAGGCATAAATGAATGAGACAAAGCTCCAACAGAAAATTAGTTCTTATTAATGCACAAAGCAGAGTTGCCAGATTTAGCAAATAAAAACACAGGAGCCATGCTAAATTTGAATTTTAGATAAATAACAAATATCATTTGGGTATAAGTATGTCCCATGCAAAATTTGAGAAGGGCTTATACTAAAATATATAATCATTGCTCATCTGAAATTAAAATTTAACTGAGTTGTATTTTTCTGGCAACTCTCATAAAAGACCTCCAGCTGACCCAGAGCCTATCTGGAAACAATTTCCAAGTCACTAGTTGGCCAATGAGTTAGGTAGTTAACTCCTGAGTTCAAGGAATTAAGAAGTTATCAGTAAAGAATTTGTATTAATATCTGATAAATAACATTAATTTGATAGTGATCTGAAACAGTGCATTTTATTGATATTCTCTGAGAATGTTTCCATGATGTTGTTCAAAAATCCTTCTTTGGTAACTAATAAGTGAATTGCTTCAAATATGTGCCTGTCTTTGGGATTTGAGGGTACCATATAACCTCCTGTACTGTTGTTCCTGAAATCTACACTTAAGAGCTTCCGGCGCTTCCTAAGAAAGACCCTATATCATCAGGTATAAATGAGAGAGTTACCACCCCTTACAGTGCCTCAGTGAGGACAGAGCTCAGTAATGTTACTGAGATTTCAGGTGAGAGAAGACCCTTTCCTAACTCGACTTCCCTAGTGTCCATCTAGGGTTAGGTGCCTCCTGAAACTCTGTGGAGGAGCCTTTCTCCCTGGGCTGTTGCTGAGAGGGAAACAGCCAGAAGCAGCTGGCCAAAGGAAACTTCTTCCTCATAAAACAACCAACCATTTGCAGCAATTTTATTTGCAAAGATTTCCTGCTGAGACTAAATGATGTGGCTGCTTGGTTTGTTATTTAAAAGAGTGACCCTAGTGAGTCCAGAGCTCTGAAGGAGGAAGA
>PVHX01009411.1:42444-68170 GCA_004024805.1 Geosciurus inauris
GGGGGGGGGGGGGGGGGGGATGATAAGTTGTCCAGCAGGCAGGTAGACACAGAACCCAAGGAGAGGCAGGGAACCAAGCAGGAAAACATTCATAGAGGAAATTTCCTAGTGGAGAAGAGGGGAGGAAAGCTGGGCACTTCCCAAGCAACACACTTGCAAAGTCAAGTGAAGCTGGGCTCTGGCTTTTCGGGCTCTCCCCTTTAAACTGGTGCCTGATGTGCTGATGAATTATCTGCCCTGTAGAGTGTTTTTTTATTTTTTATTTTTTCCTTTCCTTTTGGGATGTATACACTCGAGAAAATGGAATTGGCTGGATGTAATCATCTTGACAATAACTTCTAAGTTAAGAGTGGAGAGGTTCCAGAAGAGCTACCTTCCTGATAGACCACATGGGAGCCTCTTGGGCCTCAGAGAGATGGTATCAAAGGTTAAACCCACTGTGGCTTCAGAAATATTTGGTTGGAGACCAGACTTCAGAAAGAACATTAAGGCCTAATGTATAATAAGCCAAGCAGGAAATACTAGTACCTGCAGATTGCAGTTTACTAGCAGGAAATTTTAAGATAAAACAGGCAATCCTGTGCATTCCTTAATGGTTAGCTGCTGCTTCTTTTGTTGTTGTTGTTGTTGTTTGTTTGCCTTATCCCAAGGATTGAACCAAGGGGTGCTTAACCACTGAACAATATCCACAGCCCCTCTTTGTTTTATTTTTTATTTTGGGACAGCATCTCCCTAAATTGCTAGGGCCTCACTAATTTATGGCTTTGAACTTGCAATCCTGCCTCAGCCTCCCATGTCACTGAGATTACAGGCTTATGCCACCATGTCCGGCTTTGGTTTTAATTAGTAAATATTTGGGAAAATATTCTGGGTAAAAATTCAATTTAACACTAAAAACAGTGAGAGAAAGCCTGCATTTCCAGAACTGAATAAGCAGTACGCTTTTAAAGGGAATCTGTGTGTGTGCGCGCGCGTTACTAGGTTTGAACCCACAGGCATTCAACCACACTGAGCTACAGACACAGCCTTTTTATTTTATTTATGTGGTTTTTTTGAGACAGGACCTCACTAAGTTACTAAGCCTGATCTCAAATTTGCGATCCTCCCACCTCAGCCTCTTGGGTAGCTGGGATTATAAACCTCTGTGCAAGGTTTAAGGGGAATCTTAACTCCCTTTGGCAGAGTAGGTATGCACTGAGTCTCAGAGGCCATCATTCAATCACTTCCCTGGGCACACAGTGTGCTGGGAATGAGGACAGAAATAAGACAGAAAGGCCACAGCTCTCACAGAATTTTCAGGGAAGAGAAGGAAAGCATATAATTATCATAGTTTGAAGAGTGTCTTAACTGGAAAAGTTCAAGATGCAATAAGAGCATTGTTATGGTTTGGATATGAGGTGTTTCCCAAAAGACCCTGTTAATGCAGGGCTATTCTGATGTGTAATGATTCAATTATGAGAGCGGTAACCTAATCAGCTTATCCTAGTTTGAATAGACTTTCTGGGTGACAACTGTAGGTAGGAGAGGCATGCCTGAAGGAGGTAGGTCATGGGGGTGTGCCCTGGAAGGGTGAGCTTCTCTAAAGCACCTTCCCTCCTTTCTCTCTCTTTCTCTTTTCTTCCTGACCTGGCCATGAGTTGAGTAGCTTTCCTCAGTTGGGCTCTTCTCCCATGATATTCTGCCTCACCTTGGGCCCAAGGCAATGAATGGAGTTAACCATCTAAGGACTGAGACCTCTGAATTGGTGAGCCCCAAATAAACTTTTCCTCCTCTAAGTTGTTCTTGTCAGGTATTTTGGTCATGGCAATGAAAAGCTAACTAAAGCAGGCATGTAGCGCCGGATGATGTTAGTCCAAGGAACAGGAAGGACTTCCAAGTGGAAGCCTGAGGAATATAGCACAGGCAGGTAAAGGGCCATCTGCAAGTGTCTATGGAGTATGTTCAAGATGGAGAAAGGAAAGCGCTGGAAGTAAAAGAGAACACAGTATCTTTAAAAGATAAAAGAAGTTCAGTCTCGCAAGGAGGTAGGGTGATATCTAAGGGAGAGAATGGCATGACACAATTTTGCAAAGACAGGCAGGGCCCATGCTGTGGAAGACTTTATAAACCATAAGAAGGATATTGGCCTTTATTACAAAGCAATGAAAATAACTGAGAGGTATTAAGCAGGCAAGTGATGAAAACACATTTTCATTTTAGATCACTCTGGCTGCAATGTAGATTTAAAATAAGCAGAACTGGGTGCGGGAAGATCCTTTAAGAAGCCCTGCAGCAACACAGGGAAGAAAAAGATGGACTAGAATGTGGTAGGGAACATGAAAACAAGCAAAGCATTCCAGAGTTGTTGGGAGGCTAAAGCCTATAGAAAATGGCAGGATTGGCTATGAGATGTCAGGGATATAGAATCAAGACGTCTTGGAAAGTTTGATTTTAAGCAACTTGCTAATAGGAATGCATCATTTATAGGCATGGATTTGGCTAGGAGAGGATGGGAAGGTACATATGGGAGAAGAGGCAGGTGGTTTTATTTTGGCCTGTAGCCTCCAAAGGAATTTATTTGGTTCTAGTTAAAACTACAAACCTGGGGCTCCATTTAAGAGGGTCTGAACAGAGATATCACCTTAGGGTGACATGAGTTTTATCGCCAGCAATGAATGAAGAAAGAGGAATGTCTAGAAGACAGCCCCGAGGAACACCCAAATTTGAGGAATGCCAAAAGAAAGAGGCGCATGTCTAAGAAGCCTAGATGGAGTTGCCAGAAGAAGAGAATCCAGACAGGTGTATCAAACAAAGGGTAATATTTATAGATTACAGATTATGGAGGTAGGAGAAAGCTCAAGGTGGGAGGATATCAGGATTACATCAGATATACAGCCACATTAAAGTTGCTTTTAGTTTCAATCTGAAATTCAGATCTGTATCTAGAGACTACAGTTCAACTTTCTTCCAGAAGTTAAACAAGTATAAGGAGGGACCCACCCAAACCTCCACCAAACGTATTTTACCTTTCTCAGAATTAACTTCCCCCTAAACCTTCCCACTATTTTATTCCTTAAGCTGGATGGTGGGTATCTAAGTATGCATTAAGTTTTTCTGAACACTTTTATGTTCATCTGATATAGTACAAAAAAAATTAAATGGACATTTAAAACATATGTTGAGTAAAAGAAAGCATGGTATTGAACAGCAGAAATAGTTATATTTCTACTCATGTAAAATTATAGATTTATATCCATATAGCTATATACACACAAAGATGGCTAGAAGGATACTCACTAATTATTTCAACAATAATTATCTTTGGTTAGTCAGATTTAAGGCCATTTTCGTGTCTTTTCTGTGTTCTATTTTGTCTGAAACTTTACAATATGCCTGCATAACAATATTATACAAATAATGAACCACAAAAGCATAATAGCATAGGATCTTCTACTTCATGCACTACCTCTAGGAGTCTGCACTAGAGTCGTGGCTGGGCTATATGAGGTGAGGTCAGGTGAGCATGCTCTACCGATATATTGGTCTTGCTAAACAAACCAGGCCAAAAGGAATCATGAATGACAGCAGCCTTCTTACTCTTAAAGACTGCAGAGAAGCAAAGCAGATAAAAACCAAGTCTATTTCTTTAAGAGCAGAGCACTCTTCAGGTGCTAACAGACGCTTGTAACATATTCTCATTTCCTCCCAAGGCAGCATCACCCCAAGGTAAGCAGACTTGTACTCCCTTGGTTCTACATCTACTGCTCTCTCCTAGTGGTCAAGGACTTAGGGATCAGAGAGGTCTGGGTTCAATTTCACACTGAGCCACTCACTCGCAGAGTGACTGTGGATAATTCATGCCTATAAGCCTTATTCTCCTACATTATAAAAAGGAAACGATGTTTAAAACCCAATGGATGGAGTTGTTTTGAGGATTAAATGAGGCCAAACATTCAAAACACCTAAAAGTAACATCTAGTGCACACAAAGTGCTCAATAAGTGATGGTGGTTTTACACTAGAACGAGGACATGGTGCAGCAAAGTTTGGATCTGAAACACTCCCTCCATTGTGACCAATCGCCATCCCAGAGGCCACCTTCCATCTGCTGCCGTCCTGAGCGGCAATTCCCACAGGTTCTGAGCCTCCAACCCCAGTCTCTGAAGCTCTCCTTCGTCTCTACCGCCTATATGCCCCTCGCTTCTCACTTACCTGTTCAGCATATTCGACTGATAGATTCTCTTCTCGTGAGTGTTGTAGCAACTGCTCTTGGGCTCGGGGATGAAGCTGTGTTCAGACAGCATGTCAGAAGCAGCGGTGGTGATTATAGCAATCCCATCTCTCACTCTGGCAGGGAGGCCATAGTCCCACTCATCATATGATACAGAGATGAGCCCAGTGGGAAACTCCGAGGGCACCGTGTCTGTATCCCCTGCCACCAGACTAGGCACAATCCATGTGTAGCCATAGCCAGTCAGCCCTACTGAGTTGGCTACTTCAAAGATGTAGGTGGCTTCCTCCTTGGTACAATAAAGAAGAATGATGGGGCTTTGAAGTTTCTTGAGCTGATTCTGGATCTTAGAATCTCCATCATCCAGGGACATGTCAAGTAAGAGGACTTCCTCTAGCTCCCAGCCCACGAAGCTGTTCTCAATGGTGCTGCGGATCTTGTTTACAAAGTCCTGGTAGCCAGGGAAGTAGGTGGTGACAATAGAAAAGATGTACCAGTCGTATTCTTCCATGATGTTGAGCATTACAGAAGCTTGCTGTTCAATGGATGGGCCAAACTGGAAGAACATGGAGGATTCATCCTAGAATAGCAAAGGTGTGAAAAAGAGAGAAAAAAATATGAATCACAAATATTCTTAGAATTTAGAGAAAATCTACATAGATTTATACTCTTCTTGCCTGAAATCCTTGGGACCAGAGTCTAAGACAGCTCCTCAAAATAAAACATGTAAGTATTTCTATAGCAAAACAGGTAGAGTCCCAAAAAGAGAGTTAAGACTTTAAGTGGCCTCATTCCACTTCAGGTCAGATTTTGCTATCAGATGAATTATAAACACACACACACACACACACACACACACACACTCTTTCCCTTTCCATTTTTCAAGGTTTGAATTTCTCAATTGCAGATGTGTATAATTCAGTAACAGTATATAACTTAAAATGCTATCAATCTACCCTTAGACCTATCTACAGAGGTAGCATAGGCTCACTGGCCCAGAATGTGGATGATGTTCAGGTATGGATACTAAGGAGAAGAATGAGTAAATAATGTAACAGCTAAATTAAGAGCACTCTTTACTAATGTAGTCTAACTTTTGCTCTGATAATATAATTTGTAAGTTAGAGTAAGGCTCAAACAGTGCATCTAAGCTATATGTTAAAATTACTGGTATTCAAGATCACCTACAATTAAGCGTTATTCTAGAGCAACACAGAGAAAATTATTCTTTCTTGTACCCACATAATGCCACGGGTCTTGGACTGACTGTGTACCACACAGACACCTTTCGGCCATTGCTGAGCATCTTCTGTTTTTTCCTTCTTTTCAAGAGAGAAGCCATTTAAAATTTCTCCCATTTTAAGCTGCATTTCACCTGCTGTTCTGAGATGTCAAGCCCTGTATTTTATCTCTATCTTTTAGCGACAAGAATCTGAAACCACAAAATGAGCATCCTCTCAGCCTTGTCCTGCGCTCTCAGCCCATTTCCCCCTGATTTCCTCCTGGGTAATGGTATCTCTTTTCTTGGTCTGTGCCCCTGTCTTGTATCAGATGGTTCATCTCTATTTTATAACAATCCAGGCTAACAAAATTGTGTTTCTCTCCAAGGGGCTGTTCCTTTTTATCCCCCAACTAGTGTTTCAAAGTACAGTTACAAGAGACCAAGAAACTGGACCTTTAAACAAAATGACACAGTGATTCCTTAGTTCAGGAACATATTGTTGTACAGCTGAGAAATTGCTGAGTATTTCTTGGGCACCCACTAGTGAAAAAAATACAGGTTGGGAAATGTCCAGTTGGTTTCCAAAGACCCTGATTCGGCAATGAGAGCTGCCAGCCCCTTAGCTCTGCCAGAATGAAAGAGCAGATGCATAGTCATTTGGGGGCAATTCTTCCTGCTAAGTGTAGAATGGTGCTTATCCTGGCTCCCTCCCCTGGACTTAACCATGTATTTGTAGAGGAACTTAAAGGACCCTGGAATTCAGAAAAGCAGGAAGGGTGAGGTGCTAGAAGAGCATAGGTCAGGCAAAGGGAATTAATTCATACTGGAACAATTATGCCACATGTACCTATTCCAAACTCCTGGTCAGACCCTGCTTCTGGACTTCTACAACACAAGATCTATCCGTAGACAAAGTTGACCCCTCCTTAGGTTATAAGACACAGTGGTGCTATGGACATTGACTTCATACACTGAAATCCTAATCTCTAAGGCAGTGGTGTTAGGAGTGGGATCTTTTGGGAGGTGATGAGGTCAAGAAGGTACAGCCTTTAAGAATGGGAGTAGTACCCTTACAAAAGAGAAAGCTGCCTTGACCTTCCCATCTTGTGTAGACAGACAGAAGGTGCCACCCATGAACCAGAGAATAGAATAATGAGCCTCATTACACACCAAGTCTGCTGGCACCTTGATCTTCTCAGCTTCCAAGACTGTGAAAACTAAATTTCGGTTGTGTATGAGCTACTTAGTTTATTGTATTTTATTATAGCCGCTGAAAGAGCTGAGACAAGTGGGAATCTAAAACAACAAAGCTTAATTATTCCAAGACTTGTCAGGGGCCCAGAGAGAATCAGAACAACAGGAAAGGAAGTCTAGTGACAGAACAACACACCTAGAATTGCTATCACTTTAAAGAAATACTTTTTTTCTTGTTATGCTTCTAGATAAAAGGGAATTTGGGGGACTTCAAATGGGAACTACTATCCTGTGAATTTCCACAAGCCCAGTGGTTATAGCAAAGTTGAAAAGCTTTCAAATATACTTTAAGATATACAAGGTTTGGGATGCTAGAGATCCCTATTACAAAGAAAGTACATCTACCTATTCTGTAATAGATGAACAGAACTTATCATGAGGAAGCTCTTGAATGCACACAAAGTTCTGTGTATGGAGACATCACATAGGGCTCAAATACATAGCAAGAGATAGCACTGAGAGAATCCCATGGGGATCCATAACAGATAATCTCATGCTAATGAGATTGAATTTAAAGGAATCAATCTTTTAAATACCAACCTACCCCTCCCTACCCCTCTTGATCTTGTTTTAATACCCCCCCCCCAAGGTTATAAATGAGCTTGTAAAGACACTGTCAGCTACTACAAGAAGAAAATCAATGTGTGGTAAGAGTAAGAGAAGAGAAAACTAACAGAGGGTCATCATATTTCCACCATATCCCCATCTCACCTTCTCATTCTATTGTCCTACACAACTTCATTCTGCTTTGGACCCCTCTGTCCCCATCTATGCCCAATTCAGCCATTTTATCTTGCCAGTCCTTCATTAACTAATGATACCTTCTCTGACCATTTAATCTGGCACCAAAAGGAATTCACTGAAGCCAAAGAAAAATCAAGAGACAGAGTTATAGCTTGAGCAAATATTTCCCGGTATAATGAGTAGACCAGTGTTATTAATTTAGTTGACACATCAATCTGGTGTACAGTGGTCAGGAATGGAACAGCTTTTTTTCAAAAAAGCTTTGGGCTAACTATAAGTTTGCAAATGGTGACAGGCTTTGCAAATCATGGCCACAGCCACAAATCAAAGCACAATCATCATGTGTGCACAGAGTGGAAAGAACTGGTAGCCATACATCCATCTTTGCAGGCACCCAGCATGCACCGTGATCACCCATAAGTGATCAAGGATGAAGGACAGATATATAATTCTGTTTGCGGCTCACTATGCTTCCCCACTTACATTTTTATCTCCTAATGTCATTACAAAATGTTGACATGCAAGGGTCCTTTGTGTAGCCTCTTCCTCTTAGTAGAGATTCCCAGTCAAATTTATTGCATGAATGTACTTCTTCAATTTGCCTTGAAAGCATCCCTAAATAAAAGGCTACCATAAATGAGATGAGCAATTAGCACAGGAAAGGTAGAATTGTACATTAGACCTCATCAGTCTACAACCTTTATGTTGTACTTCCATTACTTTGATGTTCATGGTGTTTATTTGTTAATAAGAAACAAAAAGAAGTACTTCTTCATCCCATTATCTGCCTTGGAAAATAATTGCCTCAAGAATTAGCAGTACATGAAATTTTTCTTCTGCATCATCCAGATCCCCTACTGATCCACTTCTGAAATAAAGGATTAAGTACTACAGCTACTGATAATGCCCCTGGCAGCAGTCTTTAGCTCAGCCCCCACTTTGGGGATTGTCTCGATTGAAGAGAGCCATTTGCCCAGTCATGCTCCCTTTCTGGAGTAAACAGTGCTGAATAACTGGTTGTCAAGGGGTGTGAAGACCTGGTCTTTTTGCCCTAACTTTGGATAACTCGGAAGGGTCAGTCTATCTTAAGAATTAAGACTAACAGGGTTAGCTGGAGTTTCCATTAAAACTACATCATTCCGTTCTTCTCCCTCCACCCAGTCCTGCCCCATCTTCCCGTCCCTTCCCTTTCATAGTGTTGATCTCAAGAACACTAATAAGACCCCTGCACACTAACCTTAGTCTCAAAGTGTGCTTCCCAGGGAACCTGACTCTACTCATCTTGCCTTTCCAACACTAAAAAAAGGTGTTGGAAGAGAGGTGGCTTAAAAGAGAGTATTTTCAAATACTAAAATGACATAGTAAAAAGATAAGTCTTTTCCCATCAGCTCCAGAGGACAGCACTGGAACCAAGGAGTAAAAATATTAAAAGGCACAAATTGGCTGAATACATGAAATGCATTTGCAACAATTGTGGATTTTTTTTTTAAAGCCAGGGTCTTGCTATGTTGCCCAGGCTGGATGTGAATTTCTGGGCTCAAGTAACTCTCCCACCTCAGCCTTCCAAGTAGCTGAGACTATAGGCATGTATCCTGTGCTTGGTTCACAAGTATAGCTTTTTAAAATGGAATGGGCTTCAAAACGTAGTGAGCTCTTTGTCATTATGAGCATTCAAATGGAAGCAGGATTATTATCTGACATAAACCTGAATACTCTGGAAACTCCGTGCTCACCTTTAAGACCGGGTTCAAATGCCAGCTCTTTGGTGTATGTCACTTTTTCTCAACCCCCTCCCCAGATCCAGTTAGTGCTACCTCCCTGGGCTTTCGTGACATTTTGTACATGCCTCTGTCACAATGCTTTGCACGCAGTTAACACACATGCTTGCTTCCTCCCACTAAAAATGTGTGTTTCTTAAGAGCAGGGCTATGCCTTATACAACTCTGGATCCCCAGGGGTTACATGAAAAAAAATGTTCTGTTTGTTGTATTAATATTATAAAGAAGTTTCCTTTAATTGGGTGGGAACCCCTCCATCTATGCTCAAAAGGAAGCAGGATGATCCTTTTAAAACTTAACGAAATGACATTGATGGTCTCCAGTTTCAAATTCCTATGCTAATAGTATGTGTCTACCTCATGGATGGAAGATATGCGCAAAAAGTTACACATAAACTGCGCTTTTAGAAAATGCCAGGGACCCCTGCTATAGCTAGCCATGGTGGCAAAAACTGCTACCAGCTCTTATTTACTCCCCTTTGTAGCAAACTCCTTGAGTCATCTGTACTCACCTCCTTCTGCCCCCCTTCTCCTTTTCCTATTTGCTCTTAAGCTGACTCCAATCAGTCTTAGCCCCACCAGTTCACTGACAGTCCTCCTGTAAAAGGCAGTGGTGACCTTGATACTGCCAACTCCAATGTTGATGTGCAGTCATCCCTGTCTGCTAGAGCATTTGGCCTCCTTCACCCCATCACTGCAAGAGCCTGCTAAATGGCCTCCCTGCCTCTGTCCCAACCCCTCCATCTATGCTCAAAAGGAAGCAGGATGATCCTTTTAAAACTTAAATCATAAGATGTTACTCTTTGCCCCAAACTCTCAATGGCTTCCCAATTTACCCCAAAAGAAACAGCCAATGCCCTTGATCTGGACTCCCCATTCCCCTCAGAAGCCCTGTGAGTGTGCCTCTTCTTCCTCTCTGTGCTCAGGCACTTGTTCTCACTAGAGCATGTTTGCACATTCCTGCCTCAGCCCTTTGTTCTAGTCACTGCCAGCCTGAAACATTCCTCTCCAGCTGTCCAGGTATCCCCAGGGTTAACACATGCACCTCTTTCAAGTCTGGGAAAATCTCACATCTTCTCAACAAAGCCCTCTCAGTGCTGACCACCAAAGGAGTACTGAAGCCTGTTGTCCCTTATCATGGACACGCCTGATCCTCCTATCTGGCTCCACTTTCTCTTTTTGCCACACTATTTACCAACATCTATCAGTCTACATGATGACTTATTTGATATATTTATTACAAACTTCCTGACTCTTCCACACTAGAATGGGAACACCACAAGGCAGGGGCATCATTGTTCATTCCTATAACCCTTCACCTAGAATGGGGCCTGGCCCAGAGTCCATGCTCAGAAAATTGTTGGCGAATTTTAAAATGGGATAATTGATGCTGCAAGCAGATAATTCTCAGCTTATCTTTGCTGGCTATCCAACAGCAACTATACTTTTAAATTCTTTCACATTATTACATCACAGGGATCATAGTTCTGTAAGAACATTTGTGTAGTTTCAGATTAAGATAAGTCTGATTTTGCTTTGCTGTTATGTGAATAAACAAAATCTTCTTCTGTTCTTAATTCACTTCTTGAGGAAAACCTGTCTCATATAGGCTTAGAACTGCTAGGCTTTCACTAAAAATTTTCTCCACCATCAGATTTAGAAGGCGAGGGTAGAAACCATGGGGTAAAAGTACAGGGTTACTGGCTGCCCTGAGAGAGGTCCTTGGGTATTCCTCCTTTACTTCTTCTGCACAGGGTACAGAGTAAAAACAAATGGGTGGGGGGAATCTCTTTCTTCTTCCAAAATAAAGGGAAAGATTTTTTTCCACCCATCCAACCCTAAGAAATCAGCTCCTTCGATGACTAGAAATCCTCATACCACACCACCATTTTCTCAGGTGACTAAGGCTGGAGTTAACATTTAGGATGGGTCTGAATAGTGTTAGTTTTGGGAACAAGGCCTTGCAAGATAGGGAACTTTTTTGATGTTCTCCAGCCTCACCACTGATCAAAAATATTATGATTGAAACACATACTGATGGAGAATCATGATCTTTCTTGCCCATTAAATGCCAGGCTCTTCTTTAAATCTTTGAATGCAAAAGAGAACACTGGTGTTCCAAAGCCCATAAACATAAATTCAAGCAGCTTGCACTAGTTGAAGAGTCACTCTGGATAACTAAGCAACTCCCACAGAAGCCGGCATTTTTATTCTTATTTGTTCTTTCAGAAGATAATTTTACTCTCTCTTTCAATTTTGTTCCATTCTCCTCCTTGACTGAGTCTCCCTCTGCGATGGGCTTCGATACCCAAATTTAAGCCACAGTTAAGAAAAAAAGCAAAGGTATTCACTTTGAGACCGTCTACAAGGTTCTTCATATTCTAGGGCTCAGAGACAATTTTATAGCAAGAAGAAAATTTATAAGCAACAGGAAGGGAAATGAAAGGAGAAGAATAAAAAGGCAGATTCCCTCAGTAGAGTGCCCAACTGAATTATAGAATTACAGGGAGCAAAGGGCTAGAGAGTAATAAGAGCACTTCTAGAATTTGTACTCCCCTTTAAGGTATCAGGGCTGCCAAAATCTTAACGAGGCTGTTTCATTTCATCTTATATGAAATCCTTAAATGAAGGCCATCCTTTCTATGGCCTGCTCCATTATGCATATCAAAACAACTCTCAGATGGATTGACTTGTATTTTTATTAAGAGGTTCTTTTCTATAAAAGAGCAAGCTGACAAGTTCAACAAAACAATCAAGTTCCATGACTGAATACATGCACTTTTAAATAAATGCAAGTGAATATGGTAGGAGACCAGGAAAATTTTTTAATAAATGAAATGGGCAGAGAAAAGTAGCATAAATATTAAACTAACAGTATTACTTAGGTAGTAGGGTTATCAATGATTGAACTAAGTTTATTTAGACAAATCTGTAAAATCAAACATGTTCAACACCAACAATCTAGGTATTTATAGGATAAAAAGAAATCCATTGTAAAACTAAACCTAGTAACTAAGAGAAAACAGATCACTTCTTATTAAGTATGAAATACTAAATCCCAGACTATCCCATGCCATCAACATCTCTCTATTTCACTTGAGCTGAAAGGAGCAGTCTAGAGAAGAACTGTGATTATTATTAAAGAGCAGGGTTAAAACAAGCCAATGATGGAAACTGATGTACCAGCACCATGTTTTTAGTGTAAAGATGTTGACATTTGTCTCAACTAAATTAACATTCCCATCTCCTCATACACATTAGATTGGAACACCACGTTCTTATACCAAGGGGATTAGACAAGAGGGGAGACTTGAGAGCCAAAGGGTAGAAAAGGCATTTTGTATTTGATTAAGCTTGGAGTGTAAGTACCTCATTTGTTGCCCAAAATAACAAAAGTACCGGTTCTAGACACAGTGACTTATGTTTATCCACACGGGTCTCTTCAAGGGATCCCTGGAAGACAAAGAATTCTTTGTCCTCTTGTCCCTGCTGCACATGTAGAGAAAGAGGAAGCAGGCTGAATTTTGAATGTGGATCAGTCACACTGGTTTAGTATAAATTAACAAGCCATTGCCTCCAATGGCTAAACACAGAAAGATTTCTGAGATTTTTTTTTTTCTTCCACCAAACATTCAGTATTCAGCAATCCGTTTCCCTAGATCCTTATATAGGAAAACTAATTGCTAATTCCTCACACACAGAAAAGTACCGCTGCTCACAATCAAAGAGGCTTTGAATTTATTCACATCTCCCAAACCGATTTGGTCATCTGTCTAAAAAAGAAGTAAGCATTTTGAAGGGCTCTAGCAGTGAAAATAAAATCGCATACAGGAAGATTTAAAACCACACATCTGCAGTGACTCGTCAGTGCCTATCTGTTTCAGCCTCAGCCAGTCATAGGACCTTGACCTTTAGCCAACAGGCGCTGTCTTCTCATCTTTCAATCAGGACTGGCCTAGTACTTCCCTCATCAGTACCTTCTTCTAAAGCTAGCTGGGATGCTACAAGCCCAGAGCATGGCAAAGTGGGTGTGAGCTGGGCTGGACACAGCCATGACCACCTAGAGGAAGTGTTCTTTCCCATGTGCTTTCCACATACCCAATCCAAAGGACTCAGTTGTGTCCTCGTGTCTAGATTTTTACTCCATCCTCCACTGGATGAGGAACCCTACTCAGAACCTCAAGCTACTTTGTGCATTTGCTAACAAACTGCCTAAACCCTTGAAGTTGGGCCTTGCTCCCTAGATCTACAAATGCCAGCTGATGTGTGACACCATCTTCCCTTTCCTATTCTATACAGTGAGATGGTTAATACATGATTTGTACCAATACATTGTATTGCTTTGTCAACTTCTACATCAGACCGATGCCTACCCACATCAGTCTTAATCACACCAAGAGGTTTACTTGATCTTTAATAGGGTACTCCGAGCATCCTGACCTCTGACCTCACTTTGAGGTAGGAATAGCTAGGATAAAATAGCCATGGAATATGGCTATTTTACTCCCTATTGTACTCCCCTTTAAGGTATCAGGGCTGCCAAAATCTTAACGAGGCTGTTTCATTTCATCTTAAATTAAAATTCCTTTCTATGGCCTGCTCCATTATGCATATCAAAATAGCTAGGATAAAATAGCCATGGAATAGCTAGGCCCAGTCTTGTCCAGCTTTCCAATGCTCTTTAGGACCACTGTTCAGATACTAGTTTGTCTGTCCTTCAATGGAATGACAATGGTGTCTGGTATTTGATTAGCTGCATCTAAGTTTACTGGAGATTTTTTCAATTTGTTTTATACTTAAAACTGCTTTCAATTTTCAAGAATTATTCAACTCTTATTCTTTATGGTTATTAGCACTAAATATGGATCTTGAAGAGTTTGGAGTACCTAATTGCTTACCCTTCATTGTCTTTCCCTCTAACTCTGGTGGAAATGGCCATATGAAGTGTGGAGAGTAAATTACCACCTGCTAGAGTAAAGGCAGCTCTTAACCTAATACAGAGAGAACCACACTAAAACTACCTTAAGCCACAAAATCTTGTGTACCACCCTAAACAACAGCCTATCCATTTCTCTATTTGTACGAAGAATACTTAATTTAGCATGTATAGAATGTCATAGACCCAGTTTCCAACACGTTGAGGATTCTTCTCTCCCCCAGCCTGTCCCCTTCATTTACCAGCTGGAACCTTGCAGCCTCACTGGAACCCAACTTGTCATTGCCGTAAGCAGCTCTGCAGCCCCTGCCAAGACTTCTTCCCTTTTTACCTTCTTTCCCCACAGTCCTGTGTCCACAGACTGCAATCCCACTGGAACATTCTAACTGGCCCCCACCCCTAGCCCAACCAGTGTGTCCATTTTCTCCTTTAGGAGGTCAAGTAGCTGAAATGCTGTCAATATTTCAACTTGATCCTGGAGGGATAAGAGGCATCAATCACCCTAGAAAAAGACAGAAGTTAGCAGAATCTTTCCCAGAAATAAGAACTTGATGAGTAAAAGTATGATCCACTTACTTGCCTTTGGAAATGTGTTTGTTTTTAAACCACACTCAGGGGTATCCAGCATGTCCACCGTTTATACCATTTTACCTGAATTCTTTTCCTCTGACAGAAGTTGCAAGCAGAGAAAGAGGTCTTTGAAAGGAAATGTCAATTGCTATTTTAAACAGAAAGAAACTTGGGCTGCCAATTCTGCCCATCCTCATCCCACTCTGCAGTACAGGCAGCCAGGGTTACAATCAGATACCAGCATTCATTAGTCAGTGATCAGGGTCCCTCACAGGGAGACCTATAGATGAGTCTGATGTACAGTCTCATGACCTCCGGCCCTGGCAGTCAAGCAACTCACCTGACGCTATCAGGCATACATCAGCTGGCTATGAATGCTGATCTGTGTTAGCAAAACAAAATGCGGCATCCTTGTGGCTCAGCAATGACATTTTGATGGTAATTTGGTATTGCTGAAAGGCACCAATATGTTCATATTTTATAAGTATGGCTGAAATTCTGTTAAACAACATTAGCCCAAGATCTCAAAGGTCAGACGTCATTCAGGGTGGCTTGAGAAGTCACTAGGTCAATTCAGACAAGAACCATCATTAAAACAATTCAGAAGAATGTGAAGTGCAACTAGGTTATTTTCCAAGCCTTCAGAGAAAATCCCAGTTTTCTTCAGTTATGTGGACCAGTGAGTCTAGTAATCCAGACCTTCAGAAATGCATCCCTGTGTCCATCCTGATCCCATCATGCTATAGACTAAGCCCTTTACCTCTTATGCACTCTTTGGTGAAAGGCCCAGAACAGGCCCTCCAAAACATTATCAAACTCAATCAAGCTGATAATGGATGGATAGCGGTTTGTCATTACCATGTGTGCAAAGATTTTGTTAAACCCATTCTCAGCCTTTTCCTCCTGGACTTAAACTATCCCTTTATTTTTCATTTTTTATACTTCTCATGACTTTTTTTTTTCATTCTGGGGGTTGATCCCAGGGCCTGGCACATCTAGGCAAGCGCTCAACCACTGAGCTATCCTCTCAGCCCAACAATATTTATTGAGGTGCTTATAAAGTGATGATGTTTTTCATGCGAAATGCAAATTAATTCTTATATCCATATGAAGAAGGTCCTATTATTCTCTCCATTTTAATAACAGAATTTTTTTGTTTTGTTTTTGTGGTGCTAAGGATAAAACCCAGAACCCAGGGCCTTGCACATGCTAAGCACAAGCCCAATCACTGAGTGACATCTCCAGACTTCCACTTCATTAATAGAGACAGTAAGCTTTAGAGAAGTTAAATGACTTGCCCAAGGTCACTGCTCATGAGAGGACCTGAAGCAGGTTGGACTGTGGGTACACTCACTCAACCACTGTACCACACATGCTTAAGCTTCCTTTATTGACCTCAAGAACTCCCAGAGTAACCATCTACATATCCCTGCTTAATTTTGAAGCAGAGTGATGATGCTGTCTAGTAAAAGGCCAACCCTTGCCTACTGCAATAGAGATTTTCCTAAGCTCCTTGAGCTTCGTTCCCGGGCATCCATGCACTGGCACACTGGCACTGTCCACTAGCGCTGGCCTTGGCACATGCTGTTTCCCTGTAGCATTCTCCTATTGGACATGTACATGGCTAGGTCTTTATAATCTCATCACTTGCTAATCAACCACATATTTATTAAATGCCTATTGGTACTGTGTGAGATAGAAATGAAGTATAAGTCCTTATCCTTATCCTCAGTTGGGCTAATGGGAAGATAAGATCAAAATATACAAAATAATTGATGATGTTCCTAATTTAAATGATAATGAAGTTTAAAACATGTAAGTGTCATAGGAAGGATGAGAAAAGAGGACAGACTGGACGGCTGTATTTTTAAAGCTTCTTTCTATTTACCCCTTGTTGCCAGTTCTCCCATTGGTTTTGTACAGTAAGCAAACTACTGCCAGACTGGTTAGAAACAGACTGAGTTCATGCACCATGAACTCAGCCTTAAAATTGTTCTCAGGAGGACAACGAGCATGTGATATCTACCGTCTCAGGCAGCAAGGTAAGGGTTGATGGACATACCATACAGCATCCTATCCAAATCATAACCACAGTCTAAACGCATTATATATAAATCATTTTCCTTGATCTACCCAGCCTTTCATTTTCATCTTAGAAGATTAGATCAGTGTGACAGGACTTGTCCTTTATGAAGTCAGGCTTCCCAGTTTAAAAACCGTTTTTTCTTCAATGATTGCAAATTGGTTTTGCTAAGACTTCTTTTCAGTATTCCTTCAGAAAAACGAGGAGAATGATAATTTTGATTCTTTTCTCCTCCCTTGACGTATGTGATTTCTTTACACTGACCCTTTTCCTCTGGCCCTCCAGTAGTTTTCAATTAGACACACTGGTCAGCAGATCAATTAATTATTTAGGTGCTCTTTACATAAAGATGACCTGGGTTGCAAATTTATATTCAAGAAACTTACAAAAGTAGCCTGATGCCAAATTTTCCTTCTTCAGTTTAATTTATTAGTTCTTGTGTTCCAGCCACTTAAAAATACATAAATGACTACCTCAGTGCTATTAGTTCTCAAAATTGCCTCCATGTCTACGAAATAAATATAGTGATTTTTTTTCTTACTAATCGTGTATATTTTAAGAGCTATTTTCCTTCTTGTCTTCATGAAATTAAATGAATATATATCAGCAATGGCATCCCAATGTATTAAACATGGTAACATAGTTTCTCAGCTTTTGCCCAGGGGAGAGGAAAAAATGAAAGACTCAATCTAAACCATAGGTGCTTCCAGGTGCAAATGGGGTAGGGCACAATGTCCTTGTCTGTATGCTAATGCTCCAGCAGAATTACCAAAAATCATTAGTTTGATTTGCTAGTTAGGCTTCACACAAAGAGGAAGGGTATCTTGGCACATAGGAAACATCTCCTTTTAATCATATTTCTGAATTTCACAATGATGCAAAGATGATCAAAATTATCTCGACAAAAGTTCTCAAAAGGTAGGGAAGGGTAGCGCAGTGGTAGAGTGTTTGCCCAGCATGCATCAGGTCTGGGTTAGATCCCCAGCTCTGCAAACAAAGTCCCCAAAGGCCCTCCACTAAGGAATTCCATCATATCCATAACCTAGTTGTCGTAAGTTCTTAATTAAAGTTTTTGATCAAAGGGTAAGTTCATCTCTCCTTAGTACTCTCAACTTCTTAATTCTTTCCTTCTGTATGATAGAATAACTCCCAGATTACTCTCTCTGTTTCTTCATATGAAGCAAAGATTATTTTGCTTTGGATACAATAAAACTCTTCAGCTACTTGTGTTAACTTTGTGTTGCTGTAACCAAAAAACCTGGCAAGAACAACTTAGAAAAAGAAAAGTTTATTCTGGGCTCATGGTTTCAGAGGTTTCGTCCATGGTCAGTCAACTCCACTGCTCTGGACATGAGGTAAGGCAGAACATCAGGGTGGGTGGAAGGGCATGGCAGAAGAAAGCTGCTTAGCTCAGGAGAATGGAGAAGCAGAGAGAGAGAGAAAGAGCCAGGAACAAGATATAATTCCCAAGGACACACACCCAGGGCCCTACTTCCTCCAGCCACATCCCTGCCTACAGTTACTACCCAGTAGTCCATTCAAATTTTAACTCCTCAAATGGATTCATCCACTGATGAGGTTTCAGCTCTCACAATCCAATAATTTCACCATCTAACCTTCCTACACTGGGGCTCATGCTTTTGGGGGCCCATTTCTAGATCCAAACCATAACATACTTAATTGACCTTTTTTAGTAAATACCTACCATAAGATTTCCATATGGTTCAGTGAATGGCTTCTAGAACCAGAGTTAGATTAACTTCCTTCTTTAGTATGTTAAGTAATTGTTTCCATCATGCTCACAGCCTCTGTTATTCTTTGTACAGCACAGGCTCCCTTTAAGCTGCCCAGTGCCTGCTGGTAGGCCTGGCCAGAGAAGGAGCCCAGATCCTGTGTCTCTCTTGGGATCAGAACCAATACCCATAAAAGAATAGCAGGTCTTTCACCTATGACATGAAATAAAGTAGGGACCATGACAAGCCAAGGAAACAAACTCTGTGAAATAAAAGGAAGCAGAAACTATGGGATGGCAGGGAAAAGCTGAATCAGAAAGGGAAATAGACCAGACACATGGGAGAAGCAGAGGTGCTTTAAAATACAGGCCATATGTCTTTGAGAGACCCGATAGTCAGCCAGCCCTAGAGTGGTTTTAGTCCTCACAGCTTTCCAACTCTCTCAACATATGTCCTCATAATAAGTTGCTTCACATTTTGTTTTCATTTTGTTTGTTGTTGTTTTGCATTAACTCAGTATTTACTCTTGCTAGTTGAAAGAGTCCCATTCAAAATAAAAGAGGCTATTATTAGTTAATATTTTCTTGCTTTATAATATCATCCTTGGAATTTATTCTACAGCTTTCCATTTTCATGAGGCACATATCTGCCTAGATGACTTTCACCTTGCTCAGAATTCAACAGAGCAGAGCTATGGTGAGAAGCTTAGCCTCTGGGCCTGAGACTGCTGGAGCAGAAAGGGTGGCTGGATAGAGTCCCCAAAGGAACACAAGGTCATTCACACAAGAACCTCCACCTCCACACAAGGCCCTTTTCTAACTCCCCACTCTGTTTTCATCCACTGGCTGGTTGTAATATTCATCCAAGTGTGGCTTTTTTGTTACACAGGTCTAAAGAGGGATGGCAAGCTTGCTGTATTCATACCCAGAGCCTTGTGCACACACTCCCAAGTTCTCAGGCACATCCCTGAAGGTGCAAAAGTACACATGGAAAGCACTCCTCCATCTGCTCTTTTATCTATCTAGCCATTGGTGTTCAGTATGTGACATATGGCTCACATGGAACTGGGCACAGTGAGGAGGTACAATTTTCTTGGAAATAAACTCAAATAATATATTTGAAGATTTACAGTTTACTTGGAGATAAATACTGTTTGCTTCAACAAGCTAAGTAACTGATAAAAAGCTCAATATCCAACAAAACCACAACCCTTTCCTAGGCATTGCAAGGGTTAATCAGAAGTTGCTTGCAAACAACACAAGCTTCCAAAATAAATAAATAAGACATGTGATGGTATCAGATACTTCAAACTGAACAAGTATAATGAAAGATGAGGAGCAGAGTCACATGGCATGCCATGATGAGGTGGCTGCTTCTCTGCTTTCTGAAGCCACTGGGTCCCACACAAACCTCTATCAGGCCCTGAAGAAGTTATTCATGCAACATCAGGCAAATGTTAAGCAATTCAAATAGTCAGCTATTTATTTCATCTGAACTTTTATTTTATTTGGATTTTTGCTGATCTGAATAGGATTCTTGGTTTCTAAAAATTTAATGACATCTCATACTCCAGAACTGCAAGAGATCTCTCCCATCTTGCTCTGCTTTTACAATTACATTATCAATAAGCCCTCAGTGGAACCCAGTTCACCCCTATCTTCAGCTTTTCTTTGTTGCACATAAAGCTGGTCTTCATTTTATTCAAATCATGTCATTCTCCATATCCTTACTAAAAGGATGGGAAATCTGGCTGTGAACATCAAAGTTAGAGCTCTGTCTCTTCTGAATCATTAGGCAATTCATATAGACCTATCTGTCCATGATCACTTGAAGAGAATTTAATGTTCACTGATGTTCATCAAATTTGATTCACTCTGAGAGTATCAGAAAATAACCAGATAAAATATTAAACTTACCCTCTGTAATGACAGAACAGTTGTCAAAAAAGCCAGTTTCTGAAATATTTAATAGATTTCACTGAAATTTGTTTTGAGGAGGTTACAGAGTTATTTGTTAGCATTGAGATTTAAAAGTCAAATGCTAATTTATCCCTTGGGATTAGCATCTCATCGCGAGCCACAGACTCCTCCCATTTTAACCACACATAGAAGTGGATATATGGGATGTTCTATTGAGAATAATGACCTAGGAGGTATATAACTCAGTGGTTGCATGTTTGCATAACATGTGTGAGCCCCTGCATGACAAAAAAAAAAAAAAAAATCTGCTGGATTCTCTCTGGCAAGGACAAAAAGCACTGACCTCAGAAATTCCTACAAACTTTCACTTCCTCCATTTCATTTCCAGGGGTCTCAGCTTTTTCAATGATTTTGATAGCTGATCTCCTATGGCCACCCCCTTCACAGTGGCCCTTAAGTAAAAAACTGACATTTATACTTTCCTCTTTGTAAGCCTACATTTTTTAAAAAAAGATTTACTAAGAAACCATGGTAACAAAGCAGTAAGTACAAAAACCTAAGAAGCATATTGATGCTATGGGGGAAATAAAAAATAAAACTAGATTTAGAATTAGAAATTTGAATTTAAATCCAACTACTTCTTAGCTTTGTGATCTTAGATAAGTTATTTAACTTATCCAAGCTTCATCTTCTTCTAGAAAATAAAAGTGCTAATTCTGAATTTAGAGTTATAAAGAGGATTATATGAGACTAAAATGCTTAGTACAATTTCTGACACAAAGTAAGTTCACTTAATGGTAAACTAAGTATGCATCTATTAACCTCAGATTGCGGCCAAGACAAGAATATAAGCAAAAAACCCAAAACAAAACAGTTTTATTTCATATAGGTTTACAAACTGGTTAAGTTGCTAAATTAATTGTCATTCTTATTGTGATCAGCATCTAAGTAAAAGTCATGTTTAATCAGACAAAGCTTTCAAGTTTGACTGCACTTTCAATAGAACTCAGAGCAGCATGGACTCCTGAGCTTTCTTTTCTGAAAGTGTAAGAATGCTCCACCTTCTCATGTTGTGCATGAGTCCCCCTGACTCTTTCCATGACTTCAAGTCATGCACTCACCTGAATGATTGTGTGATTTTTGGCCCTAGAGACATACTTGTGCCTCTTTCTTGCTTCTTAGTGTTCAGTCAAACATCTCAAGATAATACTGGTTTTACTATTTCATAAAGGCCACCCTCAGCTATAGTTTGAGCTTCCACCTGGTCTCAGATGAAACAGCTTTCATCAGGAAAGTTTGTTAGGTGCCACTGAAGTCTCTTTACCATCAGGCTACCTTCTATTGCCAAACACAATTCCTCTTCACTATCTTTTTTTTTTTTTTTTTGGTACCAGAGATTGAACTCAGGGGTACTTAACCACTGAGCCACATCCTCAGCCCTATTTTGTGTTTTATGTAGAGACAGGGTCTCACTGAGTTGCTTAGTGCCCTGCCGTTGCTGAGGCTGGCTTTGAACCCGCGATTCTCCTGTCTTGGCCTCCCAAAGTGCTGAGATTACAAGTGTCCCCTTCACTATCTTAAGGAAAATTATCCCTGTCTTCCCATGTGAAAATCAAGAGATTTTCTTTGGGCTTGCTGCAGTCTGAGTTTTTCCCCAGCTTGGGGAGTACTGTCAGGGTTGGCAGACTGGTTTGCTATGAACATGAAGGAAGTCTCAAACAACCAACTGCTCACTCTCATTCTCATCCCCTGCTTAGGCCACTAGCTCCATCCATTTCTCTTGATTCTCTTTGATGACTCACCAAGCAGGGTATATGCATTGAAATATCCATCTAATTGAAATTCTGTGAGCACACACATAAAGTAATGCAAAATAATTCCTATGAACAAAACTGTAGCATCAAAATCATACCTGCATAGAGTAAACACCTGCAATAAAAATAAAGAGATAAGGGTGAAGTAAAAGGTGAGATTTTTAAATACCTATAAGACACAGTTCTGTCACAGGCAGGATAACATCGTGGTAATGGATTATTTTTTTCTTTTGCAAATCAACTAATCTCTAAATAGCTTCACAGGTACACAAAATTACCACATTTCCAATGCTATTCCTCCCCAACAAAGCCATTCCCTACTTTATGACAAGTGTATTTTCACTAGGAAAGTCTCAACCTCCATTCTTAATCTTAAAGCTGAAATAATATTCTAAGGTTCAGTCACTGAGAAGGCCCTCTAATACCACCGATTGTGGTCACGGGTGAATTTCACACTCAAACACTACCTTAATAGGAATTCTTGAACAGTCTTAGTTCAATGGGGGTGTTAGAGAGGACAGTTAGAACTGCAGAGGTGACCCCTCTTTCCATGTTCCTACCCAGTGACTCTCAGATGCATACGTGGCAAATCTGTTCCAGACTAGGCACATGGAAACTGTGAGAGTCTATGACAAAATTTCTCTATTTAAAGACCTATGTTTTCGTTAATTTTTCTCAAAATCAATTTTTACATTGTCTAAAATAGCTGGAGTGTCCTTAGTTGTGAATTCTGTATGCATATACCTGCAAATATTTTGTGTATTTGATACAAAAATGACTGGAGGGAGTCATCACAGAAAGAACTATACATACAGAGAGAACATCTGTTATATATACACAAGGTGGATTACAGTGCATTGGGACTTTACATTGTTAAGTAAAAGACATTGAAGCTGCTTCTTTGTTAAGATGAACACAGAATACCCTTTAAACAGAAGTCTACATCTTCCCAGACATGTTGGAAATAAGTGCAGAAGACATTTGCCAGAAGACAAATTCATGTCCCAAACCCCTTCAAAATTACTAGAAACTCTTCTATACAATGATATAGTTTAGACTGAGACTGATATTAGCAAAGGAAAATGGTAGAAATTTGTGAGACACTGGGGAATCTCACAGTGAAATCAGTTGAACATGAGGGAAAAGAGGTTCATAGAGAAGGACCAATGCTGGCACAGCAAAAGGCTGAATCTGGAAATCCTTCCTGACATAGATACCCTAAAACAATGGTCTTCCTCAGGAACAGTAAATAAGCAAACAAATTAATTTGAAACATTGCAAGTCTAAAACATACCAGGAAAATAAATCAAATAGAGTATCTTAGTACATTTTTTTGTTGTTATTATAGTAAAATACCTGAGGTTGGGTATTATAAAGAAAAGAGGTTTATCTAGTTTTGGAAGCAGAAAGTCCAAACAGCACAGTGCCTACTCTAGTGAGAACTCTTTGGTGAATGGCATCACAATGGCAGAGTATGTGTGTGTATGAGAGGGAGGTCACGTGGGCCAAGATGGGAAGCCAGAGCATGGGAAAGAGCCAGACTTACCCTTATAATAACCCTCTCATGAGAATTAACTTAGGGTCCCAAAAGAACTGCACTTTTTCCTTCCGACCTAACCAACTCCCACTAGGCCCTACCTCTTAAAGTTCCCACCATCTCTCAACATTGCCACACTAGAAACCAAGCTTCCATCACATGACCCTTTGGGGGACAAATCACATCTAAATCACAGCCCAGGATCTAGTCCAGTTCTTTGTCCTTCTGAAATATAGAATCAGGCTAACCCATACCCTGGGTAATCTCCTGGCACTCTTGAACAATGTGGCATAGTTACCAGAAAGACTTATAGTGGGGGAATTTGCTTTTCCTGTTAATATGGGCAGGAGGAAGTCTTATTATTAAATCGAAAAACAGAAGATGTGACTCCTCTTTGTACTCAAGCTGATGACTGATAAAAATGAGTAAAAAAACCAGTTACACAGAAGATAAAGATGAAACCACTTTGGGTCCAATTTAGATAATTTTACTTGTTGGTTTTATTTTTTAAAAAATGAAAAAAAAATAGAAGTGCATTGCAAAGAAATATGAACATCTAGATGGTTATTATGGTTCATTTTCCCAATCCTCAGAAACCAATGTAGCTAAAATCCAACTTTATCAGAGAAAGCTCATCCCTGGTATGGAAGCTAGGAGTGATGTGACTTGTTGAGTCTAGAATAGGCATTTAATCTGATCTCATAGACTTTAATCGTGGTACAGGGAGTTAGAAGGGATAACACTACTGGGTTACTGATATTGCAAAGTCAATCGTAATAGCAAATATTACTTTTTAAAAAAGCAGTGCCATAATATATGCAATGCTTTGGTAAGGTCATTTTTCAAATGCTGTAGTTGGGGGATATGTTTTATAAACAGTCACAAACTAAACAAAACAAGACAAAACAAAAAGGCCCTGTCCTAGGCACAGAGGAAAATACAAAGATGCAAGGGGAAAGTATATTTGATCAAATTGAGTTTACAGTTCTGACTGGAGTACACAAGTGGCAATAATGCAAAACATGACATAATTATCACAAACAGAGCTTACAGGGATTAGAAAAGAAAGGGATCACACAGGATCAGGAATCAGGAAAATTTTCATGGAGGAGAGGTAAGATAGTGGTGGTGGTGATTACCAGTGATATGAGTGGGATACGTGAGGTGTTGCCCAAAAGCTCATGTGTAAGACAATGCAAAAATGATCAGAGGTGAAATGATTAGGCTATGAGAGTTGAAACCCAGTCAGTGGGTTATTCCACTGCTGTGAATTAACTGAGTGCCAACTGTAGGCAGGAAGTGTGTGGCTGGAGGAGGTGTGTCACTTAAGGTGTGCTTTTGGGGTTTACATTTTGTTCCTGGTGAGCAAAGCACTCTCTCTTCTTCCTGGCTGCCATGTCCTGAGCCCCCTTCCTCTTCCGAGCCCTTCTGCCATGATGTTCTGTCTCAGCTTGGGCCTTGTCAGTCAGCCATAGACTGAACCTCTGAAATTGTGAGCCAAAATAAACTTTTCTCCTCTCCATTGTTCTTGTCAGGTATATTGGTCACAGCAACACAAAAGGTGACTAAACCACCAGGAACTAACAGGGTGAGAAACCAATTCTTATGGGGGGAAATGATTTAAACCAAAATGAGGGATTGGTTCTGAGGATGATGAAGTTTCAGTTAGATTATCCCCTTGGCAATATTTATCAAGTGCCTAATAAACACCAAGCACTGGGCAGGAGGCTGAAGATAAAACAAGAGCTTCTCAGCTAAGCTTTCTTTTTTTCTTTTTTCTTTTATATTTTATAAAAATGATTTTATTTTACAACTCTGATTTTGTTCTAAAAAATCCACATACAAGTAATAATATGATATAGTTTGATGGCTTTCTTAATACCTACAATTAGCAAAAGTCTACCTGGACAACTAAAACAAAAATACTG
>PVHX01009412.1:0-76631 GCA_004024805.1 Geosciurus inauris
ATATATATATATATACCCAAAGCCTTACCCCAATGCCCATCTCCTCCAGCCACACCCTATCATTTCACTTACCACTCAGTTAATCTCTCTTAGGGGATTAAATCACTGATTGAGTTAAGACTTTCAACCCAATCATTTCTCCTCTGAACCTCCAGCATTGTCTCACACATGAGCTTTTGGGGGACACCTCACATCCAAATCATAATAATTCTTATGTCTATATGGGCTATTTTTTGTTTTAGGTTTCTTTTTTGCTATAATAAATAATGATATAATAAATGTCCTCATACACACATCTTTATATACTTCTAATAGCAAATTAGTTATAACTATAATTCCATGGCTGGGTCCAAAAGTATATACACCATACAGGCTGGAAAATAGTGCTGAACAGCTCTCAGGCAGGTGATTCTGTATTCACATAGTGTCATGAGCCATGGCTGGCCATGCCAGTTATGCCAAAGTCAGTCAGGTTATCTTGGCATTAGTCAGTTTGGGATTTATGCCATAAGACATATTTACACATGTTTGTACATGGATTCTGGTGAAAAACCAAGCCTACTTGCTAATTGATAGTCTTTACCAAGTAAACCTGACATTGCTTAAAAACATCAAAGCTTAAAAAAACATTAAAACCCAAATCTCACTTTTGAGAAAAACCACCTGATAAAGAAACCTGGTTTTTTTAATTCAGGGAAAATCTTTTAAAAGTGATTAAAATTCAATTTATAGTACTACTCTAAGTTCTCTTTTAAAATGGTTTTTGAATAATTTTAGATTTATAGAAAAGTTGCATAGAATAGTGTATACCCCTTATCCAGTTTTCCTATTGATAGTCTTTCATGATCATTGTGTATTTCTCAGCACTAAGAAACCTACATCGGCATACCACTATTAACTAGACTTCAGAATTATCAGATTTCATTAGTCTTCAACAAATATTCCTTTTCTATTTGGAAACAAATTAAGCTTTTAAACTGTATACTTAAGCTTCAATACCTGTTCATAAATTAATTTTAGTCATATATATCATACATGTGTATCCACTATATGTAATGTATCTGGATCTCTGTATTTGTTTAAACAAATGTAAGTTATCTTTGACATTAATATCTTGGAAAATTATCTTTGACATTCACAGACAGTTCTGCCCAAGGCAATTTTAAGGTAGGGCTGAGGAGCTTTCCCCACCCTTCTTGTGTTCTTTGCAGAAACGAGATTTATAAGATCTACGGTGTGGTTCTTGCACAGTGGTATACCTTTTTTGAGTATTTACAAGCCCCCAGGAGCACATGGAAAATAGCCCACTACTGTTTACGAGGAAGTTAACTATTCTTTATTTTTGGGGTACCAGGAATTGAACTCAGTGGTGCTTAAACACTGAGCCACATACCCAGCTCTATTTTGTGTTTTATTTAGAGACAGGGTCTCACTGAGTTGCTTGGCACCTTGCGGTTGCTGAGGCTGGCTTTTTTTTTTTTTTTTAATTTTTTTTTTTTTAGTTGTAGATGGATGCAATATCTTTATTTTATTTATTTATTTTTATGTGGTGCTGAGGATCGAACCCAGTGACTCACACATATGAGGCAAGCGCTCTACCACTGAGCTATAGCCCCAGCCCCCTGAGGTTGGCTTTGAACTCATGAACCTCCTGTCTCAGCTTCAAAGTGCTGGGATTACAGGTGTGTGCCACCACGGCACGGTGGAAGTTAACTATTAATTGAGAGTGATAGTGAAGAGTGTCCTATGTGGGGTGGTTTCACTATTAATTTCTTCAGGTATGGTGACATGCACCTATACTCCCATCCACTCGGGAGGCTGAAGCAGATGGATCACGAGTTCAAGGCCAACCTTGGCAAAGTTCAGCCTCAGCAATTATTGAGACGCTACCTTAAAATAAAAAATAAAAAGGATGGGGCATGTAGGTCAGCAGTAGAGCATTCCTGGGTTCAATCCCCAGTACTACACAAAAACAAACAAAAAATCTTTGTGATTCTTGAAGAAGAAAAGGGTGCTGGTTTTGAGGCAATGTACCATTGTAGATAGGGTAGTAGCTGGGTACCTTTTACTCCATGCTTTTTCTTTTTTTTTTTTTGGTACCAAGATTTGAACCTTGGGACGCTAACCCACTGAGCCATATCCACAATCTTTTTATTTTTAAATTTGAGACAGGGTCTCTCTAAGTTGGTGAGGGTGGCTTTGAACTTGAGATCCTCCTCCCTCAGCCTCATGAGTCACTAGGATTGTAGGCTGGCGCCACTGTGCACAGCTCACTCTACACTTTCTTTCTTTCTTTTTTTTTTTGGTACTGGAGATTGAATTCAGGGGCACTCGACCACTGAGCCACATCCCCAGCCCTATTTTGTGTTTTATGTAGAGACAGGGTCTCACTGAGTTGCTCAGCCCCTCGCCATTGCTGAGGCTGGCTTTGAACTCGGGATTCTCCTGTCTCAGCCTCCTTAAGTGCTGGGATTACAGGCTTGCACCACTGCACCGGGCTTCACTCTACACTTTCTAATGTGAAGAATTCCTTCTGGGCAAATCATCACCCAAACTCAGTATATTAATTTAAATCATTCCTAGTTTATGGTTGGGAAGGAAGGAGTTGGCTTTTTTTTTTTTGTACCAAGGATTGAACCTAGAGGCACTTAACCACGTCTGCCTCCAGCCCTTTTTTGTATATTATTTAGAGACAGGTTCTTACTGAGTTGCTTAGGTCCTTGCTAAGTTACTGAGGCTGGCTTTGAATTCACAATCCTCCTGCCTCAGCCTCCTAAACTGCTGGGATTACAAGCTTTTGCCACCACAGCCAGCAGGAATTGTCATTTTTAAAAATCACTTTTCTGGGGCTGAGGTTATGGCTCAGTTGTAGAGCACTTGCCTAGCATGTGTGAGGCACTGGGTTTGACCCTCAGCACCACATAAAAATAAATAAAATAAAGGTTAAAATGCTTTTAAAAATCACTTTTTCTCCCAGTATAAATGGAACACTTTTAAGTATTCTTTTATTAGCATACTACTTTTCTATTTAAACTGGAAAAAAATCCTTTTATGTATTTTAGGGAGCAAAAATGCATAACAGTTGGGCTGGGGTTGTGGCTCAGTGGTAAAGTGCTCGCCTTGCACATGTGAGGCACTGGGTTCAATCCTCAGCACCACATATAAA
Organism: Geosciurus inauris; assembly: GCA_004024805.1. Classification (NCBI taxonomy): domain Eukaryota; kingdom Metazoa; phylum Chordata; class Mammalia; order Rodentia; family Sciuridae; genus Geosciurus; species Geosciurus inauris. Next base: position 3,167 of record PVHX01009412.1, read on the forward strand.
TAAATAAAGATATTGTGTCCATTTGCAACTAAAAATATTTTTTAAAAAATGCATAACCATCATTTGGCAGTTCCATGAGAAAGCACACAGTAGATCTGAAGTACATCTTCCTTTTGTAGAGGCAGAGAGGAAGGAAGAACATGGTATTTGCCCTGTATGTCAGTTAAACTAGTGAACTAAGTAAAGTGGTCCTGACTTTTTTTTAAATATATATATATTTTTTAGCTGTAGATGGACATAATGTCTTTATTTTATTGCTTTGTATGTGGTGCTGAGGATCGAACCCAGGGCCTCACTCATGCGAGGCAAGCGCTCTACCGCTGAGCTACAATCCCAGCCCTGGTCCTGACTTTTGCATGTGTGTTTTGTGAGTGCCTCTGGGCAGAGCGTTGCATTAGGTGTAATGAAAAGTATAAATTTCTTAAAGAGCTAGTAGTGGGAGAAATACCATTTGTAGAAAAAACAAGTGCAATTTAGGATATTGTGTGTTAGATGATAGCTTTGTGTCACAGAAGGTGCACGCCTACACAACAGCAACTGGGGGGAGGGGCGGGGGGTGCTGAGGCATGAGGATCACAAGTTCAAAGGCCAGTCTTAGCAATTTAGCGCCCCTTGGTTCAAGCCCCAGTACCAACAACAACAAAAAGGAAGTTTAGGAGGGGAAATCCCTCCTGTGCAGGCAATCAAAGGTGCGCTGGAGCTAGTTCTTGAAGGATGGTTAGGATTTTATTATAGTGGCAGGGGATTTGGAGGGTATTCTAGGTAGAATGAAAGAATGAAAAAATTTTAGAGCTGGAAAGTGTTGTGGTATGCATGATAAATACCATGATATTAGTTAGGAGGGAGAGGATGACTTTGGGAACCAAGATTGAAAAGGCTGGGCTCAGGTGGTAGAGACTTTTGAATGCCTTGCTAAATTGTATTTTATTTCATTGCTCTAGGAACCATTAAAGGTTTTGTGGCTAGAGAGATACATGATCCAAATTTTGAAGATCTCTATATAGGGTGGTTTGAAAGAGGGAGGCAGGGGCTGGGGTCGTGGCTCAGTGGTAGAGCACTCACCTGGCATGTGTGAGACACTGAGTTTGATCCTCAGCACCACATAAAAATAAATTTAAAAAATAAAGGTATTGGGTCCATCTACAACATATAAATAAATAAATAAATAAATAAATAAATAAATAAATAAATAAATAAATAGGGAGGCAGAAAGAGTGTTGTAATAGTGTGGGTAGGAGATGATGAGGACCTGAACTGGGGTTCATGTTAGTAATTGGAATAGAAAGAACAGGATAATTTCAAGAAATGAAGCTTAGCTTATTGGCTCATTAAATATTAAGGTAAGGGAAAGAGAGCAGGCAGAAATGAACCTGAGGTTCACTCAGAGACTGTGCTTCATTTGGTTCTTCTGTTGATTTAATCATAAAATAAGAACTTAAAAATCAATAATCGCTCAGAACAGAAGGAAAGTATGTGGCATTTTTGTTTTAGAAATAATAAAAGGTGCAAATGTGTAGTTTAAAACTGAAGATACATGGCAATTGTTGATTTGGGGTGGGAGACATAAACCAGAAAAGGAAGATAGGTTTCCATTTGATGGGGAGTGTTATGCTGATGCGCTGTACTTCCATCTGGTTTTCCAGGCCATTTTGCTGTAGGTGACAACAATACAGCACTGACTGAATAAGAGAATCCTTGTTAACTCATGTTTAGCAGATTTAGAAAACCATCTGAGTGGTTCTTCTGCTCACCCTTAAGCATACAGGTACTTTGGATAATTGTCCCATCACTGGGCCTAGAGAGCCAAAGAAAGGTGTGTAGTGCATCTGCTGGAGAAAAAGCAGCTTCAATGCCAGCTGCTGGCAAACTGGCTGTGTGCTGGAGCTGTGTAGACCTAAAACTGTGCCTATGGCCAGATCTACATGGATGTTCCACATGAGGATAAGTGTTTGGTTTCATTTCATTGTTCTGTCCCTGAAAAAAGATAATTAGCATCTGGGATGTAATAGTTAGAATCTACTCCTGACTGAGTGATGAGATGTGAAATATAAGTTGTATAAAGAGAAAATTAAATGTAGTCATATTATGGAAGGATTTTCACACTTATAACTTTCTCTAATTCCCTAGGAATTTAAAATTACTTTAGGTTTCATTGTAGTTATATTTTTTCTCTATTTTTATAGCATCCTATGGTTTCGCAATTACTTTTGACCTTTCAAAAGAAGTAATACTGGTTTTTTGTTGTTGTTTTTTGTGGTGCTGAGGATTGAACCTAGGGCCTGTGCAAGCACTCTACCAACTGAGCCCAGTAATACTGCTTTTGGGGGAAAAAACACCTTATTGTATTATAGAAATTCTCAAATATAAAAAAGTGAAAAGTATGAACTTAGTGTACCCATTCCCCAGGTTTAATATATCAATACATGCAGCCAGTCTTGTTTATATAGATCTACATTCACTATACTTCCCTACCTACCCTGTCCCTTCCACCAACTAATTTGAAGTGATTTCAGACATTGTGTCATATTATTTAGAAACACAAGATTTTTTAAAGAAGACAACTTCAATAATATTATTACACTAAAAAACTTTCTGAATATTATTAAATATTCAGTCAGTATATTTCTCAATTCACTCATACTTATTTCTTTAGTTTGTTTGAATTAGGGTCCAAAGAAAGATGATTGGTTAATGCATTTGTTAAGTCTCTTTAGATCTACAGGCTGGCTCTTTTGTGTGCTCCCCCACATCCTTTGTAGTTTTTTGTTGCAGAATCTAGGTCATTATTGGATAGTTTCCCACAATCTGAATTTTGCATCTATGTGGTGTTATTTGACGTGTTCCTCACTTCCTTTTATATTCTGCAAATTAATATTTTAATCTACAGGTTTGAACAGATTTTGGCTTAGTTGTTTTGGGAGGCCTAGGGCAATGTTATTTTTAATAGGTAGTGGCATATAATTCTTTTGTGAGACATTGTTTCCTTTTTGTTGGTATTGTTATTAGCCATTAGTGATCTTTGCCTAGACTTATTTGTTCATAAGGGATTGCAAAATAATATCTAATTGTGTAATTCCTTAAATTATTAGCTGGAATGTTCTATAGGAAGAAATTTTCAAGTTGTGCACAGTGGCATGTACCTGTAGTCCCAGCTACTCAGGAGGCTGAGGAGGAGGATCATTTGAGGCCACCCTGCACAACATAGTAAGAACTTCCTGACACACACATACACACACACAAAAGCTACTTGTCCTCAAGGAACTTATGTAGTCTCAAAAGTTTTGATTTTTAAAATTCGCTTTATTTACTTTATGTATTTTTTTATTTTTTATTTTTATTTTTTGGTACAGGGGATTGAACCCAGGGGCATTTAACCACTGAGCTAGATACCCGGTCTTTTTTATTTTTTATTTTGAGACAGAGTCTCTAGGATTACAGGTATGGGCCACTGTACCTGGATATATACATTTTGATGTATAAATCAGATTTTACTTTTATTTCATTAAAACAGCTTTGATTTTATATAACAGCTATTTACAAAAATGAGATAAATGTCTAAAACAAGTTTTTATGTAATTAAAAAAATCTTATGTATAATAAAAATGAAGTTAAAGGTAAAACCTTAAAATGATATATATTTTACAGCAGGGCATGGTGGTACATGCTGCTGGTAATCTCAGCTACTTGGGAGGCTGAGGCAGGAAGATCATAAGTCCAAGGTTAGCCTTGGCAAATAGGAAGACCCTTCTCAAAATTTAAAAACGGGGGAGGCTAGGGGATGTAGTTCAGTGGTAGAGTGCTCCTGGATTCAAACCCGAGTACACTCCTCCCCAGTACACACACACACACACACACACACACACACTCACTCTTTATGAACATGTAGCCCTATACAAGCAGTAGTTTGTTTTTTAATAAGTAATCATAATTTATGATCCATACTAGAAGACATGAGAGGGACATTAGTAACAACTACTTTGGGAGAGATAGGTATAAACCAGGACTTTGCCCAGCAAGAGGATCAATGATCATACCCTTTTTATTGGTTTGATGGTAAGCCTCCTGATACTAGGGATCCTATCTGTCCTGCTCATAGTTGTGTCTGTGACACCTGGCACCTACTAGGTACTTAGTAAAGTCTGCTAGTACGTTTGAGACTTGATGTAGGGTTTTTTGTTGTTGTATGTGATGCTAGGGATCGAATCCAGGGTCTTGCACATGTTGGACAAGAGCTCTACCACTGAGTTACTTCTCCAGCTCTTTTTTTTTTTTTTTTTTTTTAATTTTTTTCTTAGTTGTAGATGGACACAATGTCTTTATTTTATTGCTCTGTATGTGGTGCTGAGGATCGAACCCAGGGCCCCACGCATGCGAGGCAAACGCTCCACCGCTGAGCCACAATCCCAGCCCCTCTTTTTTTTTTTTTTAATATGCAATGCTTCACAAATTTGTGTGTCATCTTTGCACAGGGACTATGCTAATCTTCTCTGTATTGTTCCAATTTTTAAAATATGTGCTACTGAAGCAAGCACCCTCCAGCTCTTTTTATAAATTATGTTTTGAAGCTGGGCATGGTGGCACATGCCTGTAATCCCAGTGACTTGGGAAGCTGAGGCAGGAGGATTACAGGTTTGAGGCCGGTCTTGGCAATTTAACGAGAGCTTCAGCAACCTAGTGAGACCCTGTCTCAAAATAAGAAAATAAAAAAGCCTAGGGACATCTCTCAGTAGTAAAGCGCCCCTGGGTTTAATCTCCAGTAATATATATATATATATATATATATATTTTTTTTTTAATTAATTTTTTTTTCAAACAGTCTTGCTAAATTGCCCAACCTGGTCTCAAACTTGTGATCCTGTCCCAGCCTCCTGAGTGGCTAAGATTACAGGTATATCATCACACTTGGCTATTTTGTGTAGATGTTAAGTATTTCTTAAACTATGTTTGCATTTTTTAAAAAATATTTTGTTTAGTTGTAGATGAACACAATATCTTTATTTATTTTATGTGGTGCTGAGGATCGAACCCAGTGCCTCACGTATGCGAGGCAAGCGCTCAACCGCTGAGCCATAGCCCCAGCCCCCTATGTTTGCATTTTTCAAATTCCTTTCATTACCACTTACACCCAAATGATTTTATACATTGGATCTTTATGAGTTTGAAGAATTTATTTATTTATTTTGGTACCAGGGATTGAACTCAGGGGTACTCAAGCCACATCCCCAGCCCTATTTTGTGTTTTATTTAGAGACAGGGTCTCACTGAGTTGCTCAGTGTCTCACCATTGCTGAGGCTGGCTTTGAACTCAGGATTCTCTTGTCTCAGCCTCCCAAAGTGCTGGGATTACAGGCATGCGCCACTGCGCCTGGCTCATTTATTTTTTTAAGTTTAGGATTAGTTGTTTGCTTACAATAGAAGTAAAACATGTTCATTGTAAAGAAATGAGAAACTTCAGATAAGTTCCTTACCACTACCCCTCACCTTCACTTCCAGAAACTGTCCTCAGGGAGGACAGAGCATAACAGTTACTTGTATGTGATGAATTCTTGCTCTCTCAGAGTCCCTCTGACTCATCTTTTAGACAGTGGGACTTAGTTTCCTCCAGTCACAAAGAGACTACTACTTACTTGATAGGAACTTTGTGATTTTTAGATAAATGTGTTTTTTAGAGAATGGGATTGGGAAGATGGGAGTGATTTCCTTGAATATGTTTATGTGATCAAAACTATTTTGGGGCCAGGTGCAATGGTACATGCCTGTAATAAAGCAGCTTGGGAGGCCAAAGCAGGAGGATCGCAAGTTCAAAGCTAGCCTCAGCAACTTAGCAAGGCCTTAAACAACTCATCGAGACCCTGTCTCTAAATAAAATATAAAAAAGGGTTAGGAGCCGGGCGCGGTGGCTCAAGCCTGTAATCCCAGCACTTAGGGAGGCTGAGACAGAAGAATCGCAAGTTCAAAGCCAGCCTCAGCAATGACGAGGCGCTAAGCACCTCAGTGAGACCCTCTCTCTACATAAAATACAAAATAGGTCTGGGGATGTGGCTCAGTGGTTGAATGCCTCTGAGTTCAATCCCTAGTACCAAAAAAAAGAAAAGGGTTAGGGATATGGCTCAGTGGTTTAGCACCTCTGGGTTCAATCTCTAGTACCAATACAAACAAACAGAAAAACTATCTTTGGTTGTTCCAGCCACATTTCTTCAAAATGTTACCAAACCCAGGCATGGTGTCACACACCTGTAGTCCCAGCAACTCAGGAGGTTGTGGCAGGAGTTCTGCAAGTTCAAGGCCAGTCTCAGCAACTTAGGCCCTAAGCAATTTAGAAAGACCCTGTCTCAAAAAATAACAATAAATAAAAAGGGCAAGTGCTGTGGTGCATGCCTGTAATCCCAGCACTTTGGGAGGCTGAGACAGGAGAATCCCGAGTTCAAAGCCAGCCTCAGCATTGGCAAGGCACTAAGCAACTCAGTGAGACCCTGTCTCTAAATAAAACAAAAAATAGGGCTGGGGCTGTGGCTCAGAGGTCAAGTACCCCTGAGTTCAATCCCTGGTACAAAATAAATAAATAAATAGGACTGGGGATGTAACTCAGTGGTAAAGCACCCTGGGTTTAATGACCAGTACCTAAAATAAAATGTTACCGAAAAGTAGTGTTTGAAAATTTGCATTGGTGTGAAAATGCTTTGATTTTGGAAAGGGAACTATATTTAAAGATATTACAGTAAAAATCTCTATCACTAATTGAACATTTTTTTCAACATTCGTAGATGAAAGGGCAATTAGATTTAGTTATAAGTCCCCAAGTCTCCAGGCAACAGGTTTATTGGCTTTGTTACTTTGACCACACACTGGATTTGGATTATGACAAATTTATTTTAAAACACAAGCAACCAAACAATACATTTATTAAGTTTTTTGACTAATTGCATCTATTTATAGCACATACTTGTGAAGAGTTGTGGTTTTTTTTCTTAGATTAAGAAAGACATTATACGAAAGACATTATATAGCCGGGCGCGGTGGCTCACGCCTGTAATCCCAGCACTTAGGGAGGCTGAGGCAGGAGAATCGCGAGTTCAAAGCCAGCCTCAGCAACGGTGAGGCGCTAAGCAACTCAGTGAGACCCTGTCTCTACATAAAACACAAAATAGGGCTGGGGATGTGGCTCAGTGGTCGAGTGCCCCCGTGTTCAGTCTTGAGTACCAAAACAAAAAAAGACATTATATAAAAATCATCTCATATAAATATTTCCTCCACCTACTCATTTGTCTGCAGGCCAGGAATCTGTTGACTTCCTCCTGGACTGGGTGTCTTTGCTGCTCATAGGCTCATTTTTTAGATATTCCAGTGTAGTTAAATATAAATGTCTAGGACTGGGATTGTAACTCAGCGGTAGAGCGCTTGCCTTGCATGGGTGAGGCCCTGGGTTCGATCCTCAGCACCACATACAAAGCAATAAAATAAAGACATTGTGTCCATCTACAACTAAAAAAAATTAAAAAAAAATATAAATGTCTACTGTGTATAGTATTACTAATTTTTTTATAACCTAAAAGTAACTTCTTTGAAGTTTATGGGGAGATAGTGAAATGAGCATATTGTTTACTCAGAAATATGAATGTTTGGGGCTTTTGCCTTACTGAAAGAAGCAGTTTTTCATAATGCAATATACAGAATAGTATTTTGGGAAAAGGCGATTAAGAATTCCATGTAAGCCGGGCGTGGTGGCTCACAGCACTTTGGGAGGCTGAGACGGGAGAATCGCGAGTTCAAAGCCAGCCTCAGCAATGGCGAGATGCTAAGCGACTCAGTAAGACCCCGTCTCTACATAAAACACAAAATAGGGCCGGGGATGTGGTTCAGTGGTTGAGTGCCCCTGAGTTCAATCCTTGGTACCAAAAAAAAAAAAAAAAAAAAGAATTCCTTCTAGAGCACTGGGCATGGTGTTGCACTCCAGTAATTCCAACTCCTAAGGTGTCCAAAGCAGGAGAATCCCAAGTTCCAGGCCAACCTGGGAAATTTAGAATTTGTTTCAAAATAAAATTTTAAAAAAGGGCTGGGGATGTAGCTCAGTGGTAGAGCACTGGATTTAATCTCCAGCACTACAAAAATAAATGAGTGAATGAATGAATGAATAAAAATAGAATTCTGTGTGGAAAAACCTTTGTATAGTGAAATGTCTTCCATCTGTTTTCCCAGCTCAGGTTATTACTGAGCAATTATTGTGCCATGGAGCAAATAGCCAAGAATAATTTTGTGTGATGAAGGCTTTTTCTCCTCACAAGCTTGTCATTAAACTGTCACACACACATTCTGTAGTTCAGCTTTGTGTTAAAATTTTAGTGTTGTGTCACCAGTAACTGATGGAGTCCTGTCAATGTGATGTGTGTGTGTTCATGGAGAACGTGCTTTTCTTCCCTTACAGTAGAGATATGTTGCAGTATGAAAAGTATTGACCGCCCCCGCCAACTGCTTCACCTGTTATCTGGCATTTAATGAAACAAATTTTGCTCGAAAGTTGCAGATCTCTTGAGGGCAACAAACAGCTACATTCAGAATGAAACTAGGTTAATGCTTCTGCAACATGCAGTGGTTTGTATCAAAAGCTGTTTTGGTCTTAACTTTGAAATTATCCCCTACTCTTTGAAGTGGTCATATTTTGATTGGGAGTGGTTTTAAATTTTTGAATTTCCTGAAGTGAACCTAAAGTGTTTTATTATTTTCTTATGTGGTTGTTGTACACAAGTTTATAGAAAGTTTATCTCAAGATAACATACTTCTTCAGTAAAAACAAAGAAAAAATACTTCAGATTTGAGAAAGTATTAAAGACTAAAAGTGTTTTAGAAGGATATTCAAAAAGAGTTTTATGTAGCTAGAATATATATTGACTTACCGTTTAAAGTATCTGAGTTTTTTGGCTTAGTACTTTTGAGTTTGTGTTTTAATTTTTGGAATCATCTTTGTATTACCAAGAGGAAACTAGGCACTTTTCCTTCACTGTTTTTCACTACTTAAAAAAAAAAAAGTATTTATCTTTTTCATTTTGGTTGACATGTCCTGAAATGAGGTGGAGTTTACAGCTGTTCCTTTATCATACTATTTGTTCTATGTTTTTTTTGGGGTGGGGGTGGATGAGGAGTACCAGGGATTGAACTCAGGGGCCCTCAACCACTGAGCCCCATCCCCAGACCTATTTTGTATTTTATTTAGAGACAGGGTCTCACTGAGTTGCTTAGCGCCTCGCTTTTTGCAGAGGCTGGCTTTGAACTTGAGATCTTCCTGCCTCAACCTTCTGAGCCACTGGAATTACAGGCGTGTGCCACTGTGCCTGGCTACATATAATTTTTGAAACCTTAAAAGTAACCTCCTATTTTAATGAATTCCAAAGTGTTTTTCTGCAATGGAGTTGTTTTATAGCAAGAAATGATTCTTCCCTTTGATATTTAAACATGCTCAATGCTCTCCCATCTTTAAAAACCAAACTCATACCTTTTCTCTATTTTGTATCTTTCTGCCTCTGCTGATCGTCAGCTTCTGTCATGTCCTCACCACACTGGAGCCTAAAGTGAACCTAAAGTTCTTCTGCTAAGTAACACAAAACTCCCATTCTCCCAGGGAGAAGAGGCTGGTAGAACAAAGGGACCTTCATGTTAAGGAATTATTCTAGTACTAAATTTGATGGTCATTTTTACCCTCTATCTTCTCATTATTTGGCAACATTTGATACAGGTGACCAATTCTTTCTTGAAAGTTTATACACACACACACACACACACACACACACACACACACACACATATATATATATTTAAATATTTTTTAGTTGTAGATGGACACGGTATCTTTATTTATTTTTATGTGGTGCTGAGGATTGAACCCAGTGCCCCACGCATGCAAGGCAAGCACTCTACCACTGAACCACAATCCCCTATATATTTTGTTTTAACCGCTTGTCTTCTGTGCTGTACAATTTAGTGCTTTTATTTGACCTCACTGTTAATTTCTTCTCTCTTCCGTGGTAATTTCTTCTCTCTTCCTTGGTAGCTCTTTCTCTTCTACCGTTGGAGTATACTAATGCTTGGTATTCTGCCCTTTTCTCTATTTACCTGCCTTCCCAGTCCCCAAATATAAATTTTTTTCTGTATGCTGAGGTTTCCCCAATACAGATTATGTTCAGCTTATAGTGGGGTTAGGTCCTGATGAACCCACTGTAGATCAAAAATGTCACAAGCAAAACTGCATTTAATGCACTTCACCTACTGAGCATCACTGCTTAGCAACATAAGACTTTGTTGTTTCCCTTTGTGGTTGTGTGGCTGACTGGGAGCTGCAGCTTGCTGTTGTTGCCCAACATTGCAAGAGTATTGTCTGCATACTTGTAGCCCAAGGCACGGTCACAATTCAAAATAAATTTTTTGTGTGTGTATGCAATAGATTAAACACAGGACCATGTGCATGCTAGGCAATTGTTTTACCACTGGACTCCAGTGGTAATATCTCCAGTGAAATATGTTTCTAATGAATCTGTATCACTTTTATACTATTGTAAAGTTGAAAAATCTTAAATTATCTTTAACCATCAGTATATAGCTGTAGTCCTGACTTCTGTCCTAATTAGACTCTTCTATTTAGTTGACTACTTGACAACTCTACATAAACGTCTAATTTGCATCTCTTAATTTATTATATAAATTTATTTAAAATAAATAAATTTATATAAATTTATTATATAAATTAGGATGCTTTGGGCTCCAAATAATAGAAAATACAACTAAAATTTATTTGAAGACAGGAAAATTTACCCTCACCAGTAACAAGATGCCTTAGTCTAGGATTGGTTTAAATCTGTGGTTTAGCGATATAATTTGGGATCCATTCCTTCTACCTTTCTGCTCTGCCAGCTTGAATGAACATGTCTGCCTTGTTTTTTGGTCACCTCTCCTCATGGGTGCATGATGACATCCATCAGAAGGTAGTAGTTGTCTCTCCCATTGCTTCTTAAAAGTTAAAGAAAGATCTCTCAGAAGCGTCCCAGCAGATTCACTTAAATTCCATTGTCCAGAACTTGGTAATGGGCCCACCTCTAAACCAGTCACCGGCAAGGGGAATGTGTACATACAATTTTCATACAAAATGGAATGATATATATAATAGAGATCAGTACAGTGGAAATACACTTACAAGGGAGAGGTGACAGGAGTTGGGGAATTTCATAAAAACCTTCCAGGATAGGTGGTGTTTGAACTGAATAGTGAAAGATTAGTGAAATTCAGTTGTTAGGGAGGAATATAAGGGTCAAAGGGGCAGAATATACTGATGACTGGTGTACAGAAATTGTATGTTTGGGGAACACAATATATTCTTAAAGCTAGTACTTGGGGTCTGTAGAGGAAGGAGAGAAATGGTGTTAGAAAGGTAAGGTGAGAGGTTTGTCATTTGCTTGATTTACATTGTTAGGAATTAAACCTGGGGTGCTTTACCACGGAACTGCATCTCCAGCCCTTTTATTTTTTAGTTTTTTAATTTGAGACAGGGTCTTGGTAAATTTCTCAGGCTATCCTCAAACTTGTAATCTTCCTGCCTCAGCCTCCCAAGTCACTGGGATTACACCTGGTTGAGGTGTCCAATCTTGAAGGAGGCTTGATCTTAACTTTTACAGTGTTTATCACTGTAAAGGAATTTATGCAATATTTAGCAAAAACCTTATCTAGTTATTATGCAAAAAATAGAATCAGATCTGTCTCTGAATTTGAGGCTTGTCTTCAAAGTAATGAAAATAATGTGCCTTCTCATCTTTCCTGTTTTCCCATTAAATATAGGTATAAATTTCTAATTGTCTAAATTGTCTGTGATCCTTTTCTTTCTTCCCCCTTCACATCTAAAGAGCAGATTCTGTTTGTCTCCCCTTCTGGCTGTCTCTGCTACTGTTAGTGGTGCCCATATTTATCAGCCCTCTAATCAAAAACCTCTATTTTCTGTTCCTATTCTACTTTTATAACCTTATCACCTACTAATGCCCTGTATAGTTTCTTTAGGTAGGCCTGTATCTTTACTCCCTAAACAGAGTGTGCTTAATCATGAGCATGACATCTTTTTTTTTTAAAGTGCTTTTTTCATTCTTTTTATTTTCATTTTTTTTTTAGTTGTAAATGGACACAGTATTTTTATGTGGTGCTGAGGATTGAACCCAGCACCTCACACATGCGAGGTGAGCACTCTACCACTGAGCCACAATCCCAGCCCCATGAACATGACATCTTTACTCATATAATCCTCTCCCTGTCCTAATGTGTCTTTTAAAGTCTTCTCTGTCTTTTCAGATCTCTCCCATTCTTTAGGACCCAGCTCGAGAGTCTCTTCACGTAGCATTCCATAGCATGTCCAATCTACATTTTAAATAATCATGTGCCACCTTTTGAAAAAATTCAACATTTGTTTTATTTGGTAATTGTGACTTTGTGTACTTATGAAGTCTTGTTTAACCCACCAACTTTTAAGCTTGTGATGTAGGGTAAATACAATAATTATATAAATAAATAAATAAGAAACATCCCCTTATATTAGATTCTTCGAACTTTACATTTAGATGGCAGTCAAAGCTTGTGAGTGGATGGAGTATAGGAATTGAACAGAAAATGTTTGCTGTATAAACCCATCTTATACATAAACTTCACTTTTATATCAGAAAAGAATAAACAATTGATTTCTCTGTGGAGGAGAGACATGGGCATTTATATACAAGCCCCTGTCTGAGTAGCATCAGTTTTAGAAAACACAGAGTCACTTCTAAGACTGTGATATTCTAGATGTCCTGTGAAGATTCATTAACTATAGCTCAGTATAGCTAGGGTAACAGCCCAAATCCCAGGAATCAACCTCTTTTCTGTGTTCAACTATACTTCCTGAAAGGGAGGCAGGATTCATTGGATCAGTTAACGCTAAACAACTCTATTTAGTAGAGTTTTGCTCAATGTTACTTATGGAGTAGTTGAGCACATTTGCATTTAATTTTGACAGTATGGCATTGTTATCAGACTTTATTTTATTCATCTTATCATAAAATGGTTTTAAAAAAAGGAACCATTAAAGAAAGGTGGCAAATGAATATGACAGGTATCTGAGGCTTCATGAATTTCTTCCATGCCCTGTTTGGTGCCTGATTTAAATGCTGCCTTTTTTTTTTTTTTTTTTTTTTTTTTTTTTTTTTTTTTTTTTTTTTTGACGCTGGGGATTGAACCCATGGCATTGCACATGCTATATAGGTGCTGTACCACTGAGCAGCATCCCCAGCCCTTTTTATTTTGAGACATGGTGTCACTAAGTTGCCCAGGCTAGCTTGAAATTTGTGATCTTCTTGCCTCAACTTCCCAGATTGGTGGGATTACAAACATGTGCCACCATACTTGGCTCTCAGATGCCTTCTGATTAAAGCAGAGGATTGAATAGAATCATCCAAGAAAGCCGGGCGTGGTGGCGCATGTCTGTAATCCCAGCACCTAGGGAGGCTGAGACAGGAGAATCGCGAGTTCAAAGCCAGCCTCAGCAAGGGCGAGGCGCTAAGCAACTCAGTGAGACCCTGTCTCTACATAAAACACAAAATAGGGCTGGGGATGTGGCTCAGTGTTCGAGTACCCCTGAGTTCAATCCCTGGTACCAAAAAAAAAAAAGAATCATCCAAGAAATGGTGTTAAGTGTGGTTATTTCTCTCTTCTCTCTAAGAAAGTGTGGTAGACCCAATGTTGTTTCTGAAAAAATTTACCTATTCCGTGGCTAAGGTTGTAGGCTCAATCTCAGTAGGAATCAAATTTATTTCAAGACTATATTCTATTCACTTTACCCAGGTGTTCCCAAACTGAGATTTATAAGCTAATTTTGTGTTCAAAGAATCAAATGGAAATCATAGTAACACTTTACACTTTAACCGAGATATTATGATTGGCTATTTTATTAGTAAATAATAAAAAGTGTGACCAAAATGTAAATTCTTAGACAATATTCTTTTTAAACAAAGAAAGTATGGCAATGTGGAGTGAGGTGAGGGGCAAGTATGTCATAGCTCTTAATGTTGGCAGATTGGGAATTACCTGTGTGGCAATAGGTGACCAGATAAAATAGGCAAGAGAATAGTCACCAATAATGAGTACAAATTATGGAGCATTAAGTGTCAGTGATGGAAGGGAATTCCTTAAACTATCGTTGAAAAAACTGAAGGCTAGAAAGGGAACCTGCTCAGCAGTATGGAAGAGCCCCAAATAGAGCCCATCCAGATCCTCTGACTCCCCACACAGACAATGTTATTTTTCCTTCTGCCTCATTGCATCACAGTTGTTTGGGCCTAGTTTCTACTTTATGAGGTAGTCAGTGAGTCAAGAATGCCATATAAAATACCATAATGTATTTCCACATAATCTATCTGCTTCAGGTCTCCTTTGGACTGTTGGTGTCTAGTTTGTTTCATTTTATTTATTTCTATTGAAATATAATTCATATACCATAAAACTTACCCATTTAAAAAGTGTGCAGGTTTTGTGTGTATTCACAAGGTTGTACAACTGTCACCAGTATTTAACTCCAGAACATTTAATTGCCCCCCACAGAAATTTAGAACCCATTAGCAGTCATTCACTGTACCTCCCTAGCACCTTGCCTCTGTGAATATCACTGATTTACTTCTGCCTGTATGGATTTATTTATTCTGGTCATTTCATGTAAGTAGGATCATACAGTTATGTGGTCGTTGGTGTCTGGCTTCTTTCACTTAATATTTTCAGAGTTTGGCCATGTTGTACCATGCATCAGTACTTCATTCCTTTTCATGGCTGATAGTATTCAGTTGTACAGTTATACATATCCAGATGATGTATATTTGGATTGTTTTTACTTTTTGCCTATCATGCTGCTGTGAACTTTTATGTTCAAATTTTTGTATGAATATATAGTATATCTTCAGATCTCTTGGGTACATGCCTAGAATTGGAATTGCTGGGTCATGTGGTAGGATTTTTTTTCTTTTCTTTCTTTCTTTCTTTCTTTCTTTTTTTTTTTTTTTTGGTACCAGGGATTAAACTCAGGGGCACCTGGCCACTGAGTCACATCCCTAGCCCTGTCTTGTATTTTATTTAGAGAAAGGGTCTCGCTGAGTTGCTTAGCACCTCGCTTTTGCTGAGGCTGGCTTTGAATTCGTGATCCTCCTGCCTCAGCCTCCCGAGCCTCTGGGATTACAGGCGTGCACCACTGCATCCAACTATGTGGTAGCTTTAACTTTTTGAGGAACTGCCAAACCTTTCCATTGTGTATCATTTTATATTCCCACCAGCAATGTATGAGGCTTCAAATTTTTCTACATTCTTGCCAATACTTGTTATTTTGCAATGTTTTATTATAGCCATACTAGTAGGTATGAAATGGTATCTCATTGTGGTTTTGATTTACATTTCCCTAATGACTACTGATATTGAGATCCTTTCCTGTATCTTGGCTATTTGTGTATCTTCTTGGGACAAATGTCTATTCAAATCTTTTCCCTATTTTAATCTGGATACTAATGTTTAGATATTAGATGCTTATCAGATCATCTAATGCTGCTAGGCAGGTTATGTTTCAGTTTTTTCAGCCATGAGGGATTCATTCCTCGTGGGGATTTATTCATCAGGAGGATTCCTTCCACCACTGACATTTAATGCTCTACAATTTGTGCTGATTTTTTGTGACGTATCTGCCTAATTCATATGGTCACCTATTGCCACACAGTTTATAAAAATGATTTACAAAAATTTTCCCCATTCTATGTGTTGTCTCTACTTTGTTGATAGTGCTCTTTGGTGCACAAATGTTTTTAATTTTATAAAGTTCAATTTATTTATATTTTTCTTTGGTAGCTTGTGGCTATTTCATTTTTAAAACTTTTCTTTCTTCCAGTCTTTTCCTTTCCCTCATTTCTACTACCTCATGTTCATTGTACAACGTTTGCAGCAAACTTAAATTACATAAACCTCTGATCTTCCATCCATAATTTATAACTTCTTTAGGAAAGATCTTCTCAAATAGGGGAGGGGAAGGGAGCCAGCACTGAAAGCTTCCTCTATAACACAGGAAGTGAGCCTGTGGGATCTATTAAATCTTCACAACAGCCCTTAGAGTTGTAGGCACTCAATTTTGAGTTTTATAGGGGAACACACTAAGATTTAGTTGATCTGTCCAAGGTCATAGACCTGGTTATGTAGCATATTGGGATTCATACCTAATCTCTGAGGCTCTATCATGCTTCCTTCCTAAAATTAGAGTGGACAGCATCTGTAGGCCTTTGCAGACATTCCTGTTTATAGTTGCAGGCTTAATCTCCTTTTATTTTTCTATTAATTCATTTCTTACCATGTATGTGCTATAGAGATACAGAGAATAGAGATACAGGGAGAGAAAGAAAATTTCAAGTTGCAAACTTCATCTAAATATACATCACAAATAAGGAGGGGTACGGTCTGTTCTCTGATTTTGGATCCCCTAGGGGATTTGTGGGTGGGTATCTGGAAATGGGCAGACTCCTGAAACAGCATTAAAATTTTGTGTGTTTATTTGTGGGGAGGGATTTATAATATTTTTTTTCCTTTTTGTTTTTTGTGCTGGGTATTGAACCCAGGGATACTCTACCACTGAGCCACATCTCTACCTCTTTCAAAAATAAATAAATAAATAAATAAAAAGTTAAAATCTTTTTTTTTTTTTTAAATTTTGAGACAGGGCCTCATCAGGTTGCCCAGCCTGGCCTCATATTTGCCATCCTCCTGATCCTGAGTCATTGAAATTATAAGTGTGTGCCACTGTGCCTGGCTGAGAATTTGTAATTTTTGAAAGAATCTCAGAAGTTTTTAGAATTGCTGCCAAGGAAAGGAACATACAGCCTTGCTGGAAAGAAAATGCAGGTAGTGTGTTAGCAATTTGTCCTTTTCCATTGGCTATGTTTTAGATATGTTCTGGTTTGCATTAAATCTTCCCATCTAGTTTCAAATATTTTTTTAATTTATTTTTAAAACATAACAATGCATTTCAAGTCATAGTACATATATGTAGCATAATTTTCCATCTCTCTGGTTGCAAACAAGATAGAGTCACACCATTTATGTCTTCATACATGTACCAAGGGTAGTGATGTCCATCTTATTTCACCATTTTTGCTACTCCCATTCCCCTCTCCTCCCCCACCTTCCCCTTGCTCCATCCAAAGTTTCAAATATTTTTGTTTTAGATTATTTATGTATACCTGTTGACTTAAGACTAGTTAAGCTCTTTTCAAAGTGTTACTTTTTGAAGTATCAAAACTTTCTTTGTTAATGAGAAAGCAGTAACAGTCCTTTGTTTTGGGGTAGATCAAATGTATTAAATTCCAACATTTCCTGATGTTATTCATAAATCTAAAATATTTGTGATTTTTAAAAATTTTTGTAATAGATAGGAATATAATGAGAGTGTTTCTTATTTTCATTTTCTACATAAGCTTTTAATTCAGGTTTCTGATGATCCAGTCAAGATTGACACCTCTCATAAGAGGTGATAGGCGGCCAGGATGTGAACATCTGTACCTGTACCTGATGAATACATTTCAGTTCTACCCAAAGGTGATACCTCTCAGAGTTTAAGAAAAGGAAGAGTCACAGACCTTTTAAATCTCTGGTTTTTCTTATTAAATCAATAGGCAGAATATCATTTAATGATGATCAAGGAACTCATACATCAGCCATTTTGAAATGAACTACTGTATTAAATAATTCATTCCTGCCAGGCATAGTGGCACATTCCTGTAATCCCAGAGACTCAGGAAGCTGAGGCAGAAGGATTGCAAATTTGAGGCCAGCCTTAGCAAAATAGTGAGGCCCTGTCTCAAAATTTTAAAAAGGGAGGCCTGAGGATGTAGTTCAATGGTAGTTCAATGGTAAAGTTCCTCTGGGTTCAATCCCCAGTGCCAAAAAAAAAAAAAGCAAATAATCTCATTCCAGAAAACAACCTTTAGTGATGTGGCTAGACTGAGATCTCTCAAGATTATGTGTTTAGCACATGTGGTGGTGCGTGCCTATAATCCCATCAGGTCAGGAGGCTGAGGCAGGAGGATTGCGAGTTCAAAGCTGGCCTCAGCAATTTAGCAAGACCCAGTCTCAAAATATAAAAAAAAGGCTGAGGATGTGGTTCAGCGCTTAAGTGCCCCTGAGTTCAATCCTCAGTACCAAAAAAAAATAAAAAAAATAAAAAAAATTATGTGTTCTGTAGATATGTGCTGGTGGTTTTAAATATATTTTTATTGTGAATTATGACCATACATAATAGTGGGGTTCATTATGCTATATTTGTACATGCACATAATTTGATCAGTCTCATTTCCCAGTACCTTCCTTTTCCTTCCTCTCCTTCCTCCCCTGGATCTACTTGCTCTACTCTACTGATCTCCCTTTTATTATTATTATTATTGTTTTAAGGGTACTGAATTTTATTTAAGTCAGAACATTGACAGATTTTAGTGGAAAAGATCATAATAATATACACAAAACATTACCTTCCTTTAAAAAACAGCTCCTTTGTTTAAATTACATTTCTGCTCAAAGATGAAGCTTGTGAATAGAATTGAATAATGGTTTTTTAAATGTTTTTAAATGCATTGTGATCATGTAGTGGTTGGTTTCTTCCTTGGGCCTGGGAGGCTTATTGATGAAAGTTAATATTGCTTAAGACTGTGTGATGAGTAATACACACTCATTGTTTTACGTGGAAATGTGGAGATTGTTGACTGTTGATAGCAATTAGGTAGTACCTAGGAGGAGCTCCTTGCTTACCCTCTTCTGATAGCTGCACTTGCATATTATCAGTGAAACATATAGCAGCCTCATTTGAATGTATATGTAAAAAGCTACAGTAAAATTCTATTTTTATGAAAGTTTTGTCTGAAACTGAAGGTGACAGGCATTTCTCAATTCCATTTCTTGTAGAGAATGGATTAAATGGACTTCTTAAAAATAATTGTTTGACATTAAATTTTTATTAGATGAAATTACATTAAAATTAGTTGTTTTTAACCATTTACTATAGGCATCTAAGAATATAGTGCTTATCCGAAATATGGCCCAGTGTTGTATGTCATTTGAGAGTTTTGTTTATTGTAAAGTAGATTTATGCATGTTAGTGTTGGTAGCTTTCCTAGTGTATTCCAAGTTGATATAGTGAACACCTTTGGAAAGGAAGGACGTTTATAAATAATGCCTCTGCTCCTGTGACATACAGCTTTTTTTCAGGGTAAATTTTGTTTCTATAACTTCTACTTTACAGAACATATTCAAAGCTCACAAATTTATGTAGGTTTTATACATTTGAAAGCATATCCATTTTGTTGCAAAATGAACTAAAACATAATTTAAAATTTAAATCTTTAATTTGTCAAAAGTAAGCCAGGCATGGTGGTATATGCTTGTAAGCCCAGCTACTTCGGAGGCTGAGGTAGGAAGATTGCAAGTTTGAGGCCAGCCTTCATAACTTAGCTAGACCCTGTCTGAAAATAAAAGAGCTGGAAATGTAGCTCAGTGGTAGAGTGCCCCTGTGTCCAGTCCCCAGTCCCCCACACACATGCACACAAAGTGATTTCTATGAAAAACACACTGCAAGTGGATCAAATTGAAAACTGGCATGTATCCATGTGAACCAATCTTGACACTCAGGGCAATCAGATGGTAGGTGTGAATTCCACTAGTTGAGAATAAAATTTAGACCCTTAAACACTAGTCTAGATTTTTTAAACTGGTTACTTAGTTTTGCTTAAAACTTAAGTGGAACTTTTGAGATGCTTTCTTAGCACTAACTCAGTAGGAGAGTATGGTAAACTGGGACTAGGAGTTAGAAAATCATAAGTCTAGCACTTACTCCATCACTTCCCAACAATGACAGTGGGAAAATTGTTAAACTGAGCCTCAGCTATGAAATAGAAACAACAGTCCAAGTCATTGTAGGGCAGTGATACTTAAGGAAGTAAAATTCTATGAGGTTTTATTCCTGTCATTTTCTTGTGTTTCTTTTTTAAAAATATTTTTAGTTGTAGATGGACACAATACCTTTATTTTGTTTTAGTTTTTTTTATGTGGTGCAGGGGATTGAACCCAGTGCCTCACGCATGCTAGGCAAACGCTCTACCACTGAGCCACAACCCCAGCCCCTTCTTGTGTTTCTTGTATGCAACATGCCTGCCTCCCTTCTCTATCTGTCTGATTTCTGCTTGTCCTTCAGTTCTAGCTCCATCTTTATCTTATCCCTGAGATTTCCGTTGACAGGTCACTACTTTTTTTTTTTTTTTGGTACCAGAGATTGAACCCAGGGGCACTTAATCACTGAGCCACATCCCCAGCCCTTTTTTATATTTTGAGACTGGGTCTTGCTAATTTGTTGAGGCTGACTTTGAACTCGCAATCCTTCTACCTCAGCATCCCAAGACATTGGGATTACAGGCGTGCACCACTGCACCTCACAAGTTCACTACCATTTATGCCAGTTAATCACCTCATTTTCTGCACTGCCAACATACATTATATGGACAGGTGTGTTTATTTAACAAACACTTAGAATAGTGCTTACTGTTGCTGAGTACTCTCACAAGCATTTATACTAGTAATAATTCTATGAAGTAGATGGTGTTAATATCTCCTTTTTATAGACGCAGAAACAAGACATGCATAAGTAATTTGCCCAAGCTCACCACACTATTAGTAGGTGTTGGAGCCAGATTTTCTTTTCCAGTACTGGGGATCAAATCTAGGATCTTACACATGTTGGACAAGTACTCTGCCACTGAGCTACCTCTCTAGTCCAAGAGCCAGATTTGTGCAAGCACTCTCGCTTCAGAGTTTTTGCTCTTAACCACTTTGCTGTTTTCTTTTCTTTTTTTTAGGGGGTGGGTACTAGGAATTGAACTCAGGGGCACTCGACCCCTGAGCCACATCCCCAGCCCTATTTTGTATTTTGTTTAGAGACAGGGTCTCACTGAATTGCTTAGCACCTCTCCATTGCTGAGGATGGCTTTGAACTTGTCATCCTCCTGCCTCAGCCTCCCAAGCTGCTGGGATTATAGGTGTGCGCCACCATACCTGACCACTTTGCTGTTTTCTTGTCTGTCTCCCCACATAGACCTTTGATTATCTTGATGGTGGTTCTGGCTCCTATAATCTCTAACACATTGTGGACAGTTAATAGTTAACAAATATGTGATAAATATGGTTTGTCACATTTATAAATCACATCACATAAATGCAAATTATTATAATCACAATTTGAATTTTATAAGTCAGAGTAGAATTTACCAAGCTTCTCAGTTTTGCAGTTTGTTTTCTTGGCTCTCATTTTTCAGGTTGGTAGACTACTAAAGTATGGCTTGGTAAAATTTAAGGATTGACTACCAAAAACTGAATTAGAAATGAACCCTAGTGCCAAGAGTTGTGGTGTATGACTGTAATCCCAGTGACTCCTGAGGCTGAAACAGGAGATGTGCAAATTTGAGGCCAGCCTGGGCAACTTAGTGAGACCCTGTCTCAAAAATTAATAATTCAAAATAAAAATTAAAAGGACTGAGGATGTAGCTTAGTGTTTAAATAAAGCACTCCTGGGTTCAATCTCCAGTGCCATAAAAAAAATGAAATTACATAGCAGTTTAGCATCTTAAGTAATCCTCAAATACCAAAAGGTGTACTGAAAAGTTTCTTATTATTAAAGATTATGTTTAAGGAAAAAAAAACAGATCAAGGTGAGATTTCATTCTTTTCAGACAGATAGGATATACTATATTATGAAAACAAAATTTTATTGTGGACCTGAGTATTAAACTCAGTAGTAGGGAAACTATCTCATAAGAACACATCCTTATTTTTAAAAAGTTAAAAAATTAGAATTCAGGTATTTTAAATTGTTTTTTTAGTCAATACTGATATATCACAGGATTCAGTATAAAATGGTTTGTGTTTACTTTTGTGTGTGTGTGTGGTAATAGGAATTAAATACAGGAGCACTCCACTGCTTAGCCATATCCACAGACTTTTTTTTTTTTTTTTTTTGGTACCAGGGATTGAATCCAAGGGTGATTAACCACTGAGCCACATCCTTAGCCTTTTTTATATTTTATTTTGAGACAGGATCTTGTTGACTTGCTTAGGGCCTAAGTTGCCAAAGCTGGCTTTGAACTTGTGATCCTCCTGCCTTAGCCTCCTGAGCTGCTGAGATTATAGGCATGCACCAACGTGCCTTGCTTTAAATTGCAAGGCTTTTTTTAAATTTTGAGACAGGGACTCGCTAAATTGCCCAGGCTGGCCTCGAACCTTCTTCTCAGACTCCCGGAATCACTGGGATTATAGGTGCATACCACCATGCCTAAGTTGTACTTATATTGTATTGTCCTAATTTTTGGCATTGTATTACTTTCCTACTTCTATTTTCTTCTACTTTAATATTTTTACTTTTTAAAAAATATATTTTATCTTGCCCAATTGTATATTTTTTTATTGTGTATGTGGTGTGTGTGTGTTTATAAATATATAAATATATATATTTTTCAAAAATGTACTTAAATATGCTGGGGATGCAGCTCAGTGGAAAGTGCTTACTTGGCTTGAGGCACTGAGTTTGATCCCTAGCATAAAACTAAAAACAACAACAAAAGCCAGAGGTGGTGGTGCATGCCTGTAATCCTAGCTGCTTGGGAGGCTGAGGTAGGAGGATCATGAGTTCAAAGCCAGCCTCAGCAATTTAGTGAGGCCCCAAGCACCTTAGACTCTGTCTCAAAATAAGAAGGGCTGGGGATGTGGCCCAGTGGTTAAGTGCCCCTGGGTTCAATCCCTCAATCCCTAGTACAAAAAAAGAAGAAATATTTTAAAAGATATGCTTAAATATGTCTATAATTGTTTGCTATTATGTAATTCAACCCCTAAAATACAACTCTAATCAAATTAGTTTCTTTAAAAACTTTTGTTCTTGTTCTTTCTCTCCCTCCCTCTCTCTGATGTGTGTGTGTGTGGTAGTAGGGATTGAACCCAGGGGTGCCTGAACACTGTGCTACAGTGGTAGTCTCTTTTTTAAATTTAATTTTGAGACAGGGCCTCACTAAGTTGCAGAGGCCTTGAACTTGCTGTCCTAACTGCCTCCGCCTCCTGAGTCTCTGGGATTACAGGGATGCACCACTGTACCTGGTGCTGGTGGCTTTATCTTGCCATCAATGATAGCAGTTTAAGACTCTTTAGCCCAGGGCTGGGATTATGGCGCAGTGGTAGCGTGCTCGCCTAGCACGCATAAGGCACTGGGTTCGATCCTCAGCACCACATAAAAATAAAATAAAGATATTCTGTCACCTACAACTAAAAAATAAACATTTAAAAAAAAAAAAAAAAGACTCTTTAGCCCAGACTTAAAGGTTGGCCACAATATGGCAACAGCTCACTTACATTTTCTTTCTTTTGTTTTTCTTTGAGGTGCTGTGGGTGGAACCTAGGGCCTTATGCAGGCTAGGCAAGTGCTGTACCAGTTAGCATCCTCAGCCCCAGTAACTCACCATCTCTCCTTCTACAAGCCCTGTATTCTAGCAAACTAAACACCTTAGACTGCCTTTGTTTAGGAATGTCCTGCACCATTACGTCATTCTGATTTGTCTTTGCTAGAAATGAACTTGTTTGTTTTTATTTCTGCCCATCTAAAACTTTAAAACCTACTCTTCAAAGTGTTTCTAAAATGTACTATTCTTCATAAAGTTTTTCCAGATTTCCCCCAAATACATGTTATTTCTCTCTTCTAAACCTTCAGATTGCTTTATACCATTTGTTTTGCATATGGTAGATATTAAATAATAATTTGGCCATCCAGAGATGTTGAAAATAGTTTTCATTTGACAAATGTGTCACTAACAGATTTTCCTAATGTAGAGAACGAAGTGAGAAGTCTTCTGCAAAAGTAGCAAAACTTTGAATAAAGCATCAGACCATTGGACTGGAGTTGTGGCTCAGTGGTAGAGTGCTTGCCTATCATGTGTGAGACTGGGTTTGATTCTCAGTACCACATAAAAATAAATAAATAAAAGAAAGGTATTGTCCATCTACAACTAAGAAAAAAAATTTTAAAAAGAAAAGACCCTTTGGTATCATGTAAGCCTAAATAGAACAAATAAATATGAAATTAATTAATTTAAAAAAAAAAAGAAAAGACCATTCCTATCACAACACACAAGTGCCACCCTGTCTTTCTTCCTAGTGAATCATTCTTTTTGGAAGAAAAAATTTATCTTCCCCTCCATGTTCCTTTTGGTTTCTTTATAGCTTTGGTTTTGGCCTGCTTCTCATGGATGTTGTGTTTTAGAAACATTCAGCAGGACCGGGTTCTGGCAGGGTAAGGGTGGTTCAAGCTTTCAAAATAGATCAATAGAATTGGTTTGGAAGGAAATGGAATAAGCAGAGGTAGCAGATTGATATGGCTTACCAGATTGCCCTTCCAACTTAGAAACACTAGTCCAAATGGAGTCTTTGTAAAAAGTACAAGGAGGATGCCTAGGTATATATTTTAATAAGGGAAAAAAAACTGTTGAATTTGGAAGAAATTAATTATTAAAGCTTTCCAGGAAACAAAATTGTTTCCCTTTAATTTTTTTTTAGTTAAACAATGATTTTATTGCTTGCATACATAAACAAATTTATGCCACCAGGGCAGAGGCTGTGGATGACTCATATTCCCAATTCAGGTGGAGGACCCGCTTGATCTTATAATATCGAGTCAATCAGTGAACACAGCTCTCTGTCAGAATCAAATGAAATAAAGCATCCTTATTCTTTCTGTTCCTCACAAGATGCCTTGGAACAATAATTGCATTCTTAATTAAATGGTGGAGATCTTTAGGAAGATCAGGAGCAAGGCCTTTGGACTTAAGGTTCTCAAGATTTTATTGCTGGTTGTAAATGCTGTGCAACATAATGTGATCCCCTCAGGATCACACTGATTTGTGAGCGAATCAAACTCTTTTTGGTCCGTTTGTAAATCTCCTTCACATCATCAGATGGTCAACTTCAGCTTGGTGGGGACTCTGATAGGGTAGAGCCAACTAGGATAGGCCCTTCCCAGGAGCATGCATGTGTAATGGTGGCACTCTCTGATTCCCTTTCAAAGCTAAATTTAACTTTTTTTTTTTTTTTGTACTGGGGATTGAACCACTGAGCCACATCCCCAGCCTTTTTAATTTTTTTTGTTTGTTTGTTTGTTTTTGGTTTTGGTACCAGGGATTGAACTCGGGGGAACTCAACCACTGAGCTACACACATCTCCAGCCCTATTTTATATTTTATTTAGAGACAGTCTCACTGAGTTGCTTAGCACCTCACCATTGCTGAGGCTGGCTTTGAACTCGTGATTCTCCTGTCTCAGCCTCCCAAAGGGTTGGGATTACAGGTGTGCACCACCATGCCTGGCTTTAAATTGTTTTGTTTTGAGGGAGGGCCTCACTAAATTGGTGAAGCTGGCCTTAAACTTGAGATCCCCCTAGCCAGGTGCAGTGGCACATGCCTGTAATCCCAGCACTTTGGGAGGCTGAGGCAGAAGGATCATGAGTTCAAAGCCAACCTCAGCAATAGCAAGGTGCTGAGCAACTCAATGAGACCCTGTCTCTAAATAAAACACAAAATGGGGCTGAGGATGTGGTCCAGTAGTCGAGTGCCCCTGAGTTCAATCCTCAGTACCAAAACAAAACAAAACAAAACAAAACAAAACTTGAGATCCCCCTGCATCAGCCTCCCAAGTTGCATGTGCCATTGTGCCTGGCTTCACATAAACATTCTTTTTTTTTTTTTAAATATTTATTTTTTAGTTGTAGGTGGACACAATATCTTTATTTTATTTTTATGTGGTGCTGAGGATCGAACCCAGTGCCTCCCGTGTGCTAGGCGAGCACGCTACCACTGCGCCATAACCCCAGCCCCGCAACCCCAGCCCCGCACATAAACATTCTTAAAGACTGTAAACTTGTTTTTTTAGAGCATTAAAAAAATGGCACTGAAAAGAACACCTTCTGAGAAATTTTTTTTATTCTCTACAATATACTGTCGTATTTTTTCCTTAAAATTGTATTTTCTTCCCAGTAGTTGGTCAAGCTTTTAGAGTGCTGGAATTAGTTGCTTCTCAATTTTTACACCCATATTTTACACACCACATTCTCCCACATACCCCTAAGTTGTTTATATTAATTATAGCAAAACACTAACACATGAACCACTTTATTTTGGAATTCATGTTATGATGCTGTACATGATCTGTAAGAACAGATGAATGTGCTTTGTTTAATGCCATTATAGAGATAAGTTTAAACATCTTTAAGCACCTCCTAATATCAGTGAGGGTTGTTTCTTATTTACTTTCTCTGCTATCATGTCTTAGAGCTCAATGTATTCACTTAAAGAGTCTTGTAAAAAAAAAAAAACACTACATTAAGATGATCTGTAGTAAGTGGGGCTGAGGATTCATTGAGACCAAGTAGGATCATGAAAATGGAAGGTCCTAATTTTCCTAATGTGTTTTGGTTTTATGAAGTTATTGTGTTCTTAGGAGATATTTTAAATTTTCTGGAAAAAGAATAAAGGAAGATTACCACCAAAACTCAGATAAGGGGAAAAGTACCAAACAAATGAAAAAAGTAAAATGTGGGCAGAATGTCCATATGTGTTTCGATGTGAACCCTTAGATGGCATCTTTTATTGTGACTGTGTGATGTATTCATGATTCTTTGAGTTTTTCTGATTTGAATAATAGTGAGATGTTACTTTCAGGTTCATGTGGGAATGCATATGTGTGTTCATCACTTAGAATAAAACACTTTATTAGAATTTTTAGTAGAAATGAGTCTTATTATCTCATTTTGTTTGTTTGTTTGTTGGTGGCACTGGGGATTGAACCCAGTTCTACCACTGAACTACATCCCCAGCCCTTTTTATTTTTTATTTTGAGACAGGGTCTCACTAAGTTGCTGAGGCTGGCCTCAAACTTACCATCTTCTTGCCTCAGCTTTCTGAGTAACTGGGATTACAGGTGTGCATACCCATGACCAGGTATCATCATCTCATTTATTAAGAAAGGATTCCCCTGAGCCGGGCGCGGTGGCTCACGCTTGTAATCCCAGCACTTAGGGAGGCTGAGACAGGAGAATCGCGAGTTCAAAGCCAGCCTCAGCAATGGCGAGACACTAAGCAACTCAGTGAGACCCTGTCTCTACATAAAACACAAAATAGGGCTGGGGATGTGGCTCAGGGGTCGAGTGCCCCTGAGTTCAATCCCCAGTACCAAAAAAAAAAAAAAAAAAAGAAAGGATTCCCCTGTGAGTTCAGCCCTTTATAGTTCTGATTTTTAACCTTGTACATATTAATTCCATTGTCTCTGCTGTCTAGCTTAAGACTAAGACAGTTAATGTATGTTATTATGTATATATGTGCTCAAAGAACTACATTAGCTAGGTCGTGCTGTGGTAACCAGGAAGCGCAGTACCTCTGTGCCAGGGAGACAGACAGCTGAAAGTACTTGCTGAATGACACATCTATCACAGACTATCTTTTTTCCTGTCAGATATTTGGTCAGCTCTGTCTTAAAGCAAAACATACTTACTTCTACCCCAAGGTAAGGTACCTCAACTTCCTATGCAATCATGGCATCAAGCTCAAAGTCTAGAATCTCAGAGTTATGCAAGAGTGATGCTTAGTCTCTGCTTATGAGATGATACATAGTAGTCTCTTCATTGGGTCCAGATGTTGCTCTTCTTGATCCAGAAACTTTGAAAAGAAATTGGTAAATGATCTGCTGTTCCCATTATTGTATGAAACAATACAATAGCGAATAGCAACAAAATAATAAAAATAAACATTCTTGTTTGAAAGGGGTGGAAATAGGAAACATAGGAGTCTACAAAAAATTCTGAAACCCCTCTGAGCAAGGGCAGGGGAGGTCCTTGCATAGACACTGATTTTGCTCTTTAGGAGAGTTCACTTACCTGTTTTTTCTTTGATACCTAGCTTCATCCTTTGGACCTTCTTTTTCTTCTTCCTTCTCCTTCCTTTTCTTTCTTCTTTCCTCTCCTCCTCCCTTCCTTCCTTCTCCTCTTCTCTGCCCCTCACTCTCCTTCCTCCTATTCCCTTTTCCTTCTTCCTTCTTTCTCCCTCCTTTTCCTTCTTTTTTACCTGTGACCTTCCTTTGCTGCATCTGAAATAGACAGTGGGTATTGTCTTTAGGAGGATGAACATTTTACTTAGCCTATTTCCTGACACAAATGCTTGGAAACTCATCAGTCATTTTGGTCTTGAGCAGTCAGTCTTTTAGCTCAGGCTGGTGGTTCTTTTGGCAGTATCACCTTTGTAGGCTGCTGCTTTCTCATTTCCATTCAGCTCCATGTGCCCTAGCCACATCCATGGCTCTTTTCTAGCCATACCTCTGATATTTGCTGCATAGCTCTGGTTCAGTGGTTGCATATTTCTTCCTTCACTTAATTTTGAGTACGGGTGCTATTGCTCCAGTGCCATATGTCTTTCCCAAAATATGTACAATGGAGTCATAATTTCCTCATTTGTAAATAGAAAAAAGTATCAATATATCTACTTAGATGTCAAGTAAAACATGGTGGATTTATCATCACTTTTCTGAAATTCCATTAAATGAAAGTAAAATAATTTCTTTTAGAAAAAAAGAATAAATCTGTGAGGTCAGGAAGTGGGAGAAGATTTGGAAGAAAAGACAATAACAAAGGAATGAAAAATAGTCACGAACAACACAATCATAAGCAGTATATACTGATTTTAGAAGTTCTGATACTACTATATTGGGAAGATGAGGGAAGAGTTGAAAATAAAAATGTGAGAAAACTATAGTGAGAGACAAGGTAGTACCTGGAATCAGGGAAAACAAAGTCAAGAAATAGAAATATATTCATATGTAAAAAGGTAAGAAGTAAATACCAAGGAGGAAACAGCTAAAATAGCATTATTGTCTCTGGGGAATGGGACTCAGATTGCTGAAGTAGGGCCAATGTATTTGATTTGTGAAATTATGGGTGTTTTTTAAAAAGTATTTTGATTTAAAAGTTAGCTTTAAAATCAATCCCAATGTTCTGCAGTATGTATAAAATAAAAACAGTAAAAAACTTTTTGCCATGCCCATGCATTTAACAAGCATTCAGTAATCACTCATTTCTTCCCTTTTGTCAACTAGACAGGGTCTGTGCTCACAGTAGTGTTCATATGACTCAGCGGTTAGGTGGTTGGCTAAACAGCAATGTGAGGCATGTCACAAAATGTGCCCTTGTAGCCTTTTTTTTTTTAATGGATGGTTTTATTTTTCTTGGAACCATATCAACCTGATGGTTACTGTTTCTTAGAATTTAGACTTCTGTGCAACTGACACATGAAAAAAAATCACCCAGTTATTGAATAGATCCAGTGAGTTTTGCAGGCAACAAATTTTAAGATACTGAACAACTTTGAAGTCACTCTATTAAACCTGAATACAATTATATCTATATCTAGTTTATAAATTTATTTAAAGCCGGGGTATTTTCTTTTCCCTTTTATAGTTATGTCAATTAGCTGCTTTATTTTCATGATTTCCAGGGCCTGTCCCACCACCTATTTTCTTGGACTCCCACTTTGGTTGATATGACTGATGCTAAAAGAAAGCCAGCTCATTTGAAGCTCCTGAGTGTATCATAACATTTTGTAACTGGACTGTAGACTCTGTGCAGACACAGGCCTTGTATTCTGCCATGTCAGTGTGTCTATAGCATCTAGGATAACAAATGCCATGCATTAGTAGATGTTTACTCATCAGATCCATACTGTGTGATAGGCACTGTGCTAAGCTTTATGGATATGTCGGTGAACTGGACATCCTAATGGAAAATATTTGTGGACTCATGTAAGCCAGTGAAATAATGGCCCATGCTGAACCATTTAACCATAAAAAGCATTGTATATGTAAGGAGTTGAATAGGATTTTAAATTGTTTGTTTTGTTCTTAATTTTAAGTTATAATGTGATAAACACCATAAAAAAGAAATGGTAAGGTGCTGGGGTTATGGCACAGTGGTAGCGTGCTCGCTTAGCACGCGTGAGGCACTGGGTTCGATCCTCAGCACCACATAAAAATAAAATAAAGATATTCTGTCCACCTACAACTAAAAAATATTTAAAAAAAGGAAATGGTGATATCTGATTTTTTCCTCTTTGTTTCTCTTTATAGATAAGATGCTCCAAGTTCCTTGCAGCTCTCTTCAGAAGAAAATCACCTGTGCTCTGCTCTTGCCATAATACCAAACCTTTTTTCTTATGTTTTGGTGCTGTGACACTGGAAGAATTGCACACAGGTTCCAGTAATTTCTTTTTTTCATTTAAGTAATTCCCTGTGGATGGAAATAGATTTGAGTCCTAATAATTACTTTGTTTTAAAGTTAATTCTCTATAATCTGAACTGCTTAATAAATTGGGCCACTTACCAATGAGCCACACAGCCAGTTCTTGTCAGGAACTGGTTGAAAACTGTGCTGTGCATGTAGCAGGGATGGCACAAGAAGATAACCGCCGTGGTCAAGTGCCATCTACTTTTTATCATGGTGCCAACCAAGAACTTGACCTGTCCACCAAAGTGTACAAAAGGGAATCAGGAAGTCCTTATTCTGTGTTAGTGGACACCAAGATGAGCAAACCGCATCTCCACGAGACGGAGGAACAGCCATATTTCAGAGAGACAAGAGCAGTGTCTGATGTGCATGCTGTCAAAGAAGACCAGGAGAATTCTGATGACTCGGAAGAGGAAGAGGAGGAGGAGGAGGAAGTCTCTTACAAAAGGGAGCAGATCATAGTGGAGGTAAACCTTAATAATCAAACATTAAATGTATCTAAAGGGGAAAAGGGTGTCTCTTCTCAGTCCAAAGAGACTCCTGTTCTTAAGACGAGCAGTGAGGAGGAAGAGGAAGAGAGTGAGGAAGAGGCCACAGATGACAGCAACGACTACGGAGAGAATGAAAGGCAGAAGAAAAAGGAGAAGATAGTGGAGAAAGTCAATGTTACACAAAGGCGAACGCGGAGAGCTGCCTCTGTTGCCGCAGCTACCACTTCCCCTACTCCCAGAGCTACGAGAGGGCGTAGGAAGAGTGTAGAGCCACCTAAGCGTAAGAAGCGGGCCACAAAGGAGCCCAAAGCACCAGTCCAGAAAGCTAAGTGTGAAGAGAAAGAGACTCTGACCTGTGAGAAGTGCCCCAGGGTGTTTAATACTCGCTGGTACCTGGAGAAGCACATGAACGTTACTCACAGGCGCATGCAGATCTGTGATAAATGTGGCAAGAAGTTTGTCCTGGAAAGTGAGCTGTCCCTTCACCAGCAAACAGACTGTGAAAAAAACATTCAGGTAGGTCTTATCACCGAGAGGGCAAACTTTCCAGGATACAACCTGGCTATTCAGATTCATCTGGTGTCTGCCCAAGAGAATAAATACAATAGGAAGCTGAAGGGACAGATTTCACCAATTTATCATTTTAGAAGCTCTTGCTTGGGTCTTTTCAAAACCGAGGCTTAACATTATATTTCGAAAGCATTACATTTAACTGATGCTGGACTAGTGGGAACCCAGGTACACTGGAAGGGGGATCTGTTTTAGATGATTGACCAGCACGTAAAGTCAACATCGACTTTGCACTGAGATTCACTGTTATAGGACATGTGATATGATTCATTCTGGCATCTTTTCTGTCAAGGTGGGAAACATTGAGTAAAGGTCAGGAGTAGAGGAAGGTCCCTTTCTATTTAAAAGGATGCCAGATTCTAGTGCAGCTGATGGGGACAAAAGCCATAATGACACAGACCCGTGGAAATGGAAGATCTCCAGGAGTGAGTTTGCTTTTTACCAGTGGAAAAAATGACAACATTAAATTTGTCAAGAGGCTGAGCCCATGGGAATATGCAAACTTTAAACAGAGGCTGAGTTGGTTGAAAATGTTGCCCACCTGCAGTAGGGTTACATAATGCTGCTGTACGGTATTAAGGTAACAAAACATGGTATTCAAACCAGGCTGGAGTCTTGAAAGGACTGTATGTGGTAGGTTAAGAGGTGTGCTGATTATATCATGTTGTGTGGATTGTAGCCGTACTGTGTGCATATTAATGGATGTTCATAAAAGGTAAGTCTCTGAAGTCTAAGATGTGTACAATAGAAATACTTTGTTCTGTATTTAAGCTAACCTTTTAAAAGATAATTGTTTTACTTTGTTTTTTGGAGTGCTGCTCATTTTAGTGGTCACTTTTAATTTTCATTTTTATTCTGTTGCTTTTAATCAACTCTTTAAGGAGAATTTTTAAAAACATAAATTATATTTGCTAATGATCCACTGTTTTTTGGTTTATCAATTGTGACTTGATCTTGACACATGGTAAAAAGAAGACTTGAGTGGTGGCTCTTCTGTCCTGTAGCAGCTGCCAGTGTCCTTTCTAGGGTGTGAATTGGTTGCAGTGTTTCAGGCCAGTGGGAGGGTGATGCTGCACCCTAGGGGTCAAAATTGAATTCCATAATGATTCATGACTAAAAAGATGTTCCTGATCAGGATGTTTTACTTAACTTTGCTTTTAGTTACAGGACATAAAGCATTTTAAAAATCCTTTTTTGTGTGTGACTTACCTTGCTGTTCCTCATTATGATATTGTTTAAACTTGTGTTTAGAGTTTGCAGAGTCGGCCAATTGAACGTTCTTCACATTCCTGAAGAATACAGTTTTATTCTTACATATAGATCCTGATAATCCCATGACCTGGTAACAAGTGAAAAACCAAAACTCTGCCCTATTTTTTAGATGGCTTATGGGAGTGGTTTGTCCTTTTCTAGAGCATTATCTAGCCAGGGATTTACCTTTCAACTCTTCTCGGAGTTCTTGTTTCCTGCAATGACAGTGATGTTCAGAGATCTTTACTTACAGCGAACACTAGCTTGTTTTCTAAGTATTATAGAGTCTAATGATTACCAAGAACTTTGGGGTATTGCTTTTCTTTAACCAGAAATATTTTATTTTGATGCTCTATTCTAAGCTCCATGACATGAGAGACGAGGCAGTGCGTTATCTTGCCTATAGATCCATGTAAGAGAGATCTGGAACAGGGCTGTAGGAGAAAAGGGGGATGATGCTAACAGTTTAGAGGTTATATTAAAACTTCCACCAGAGGGAAATGTTGAATAGAGTAAATTAGATTTGGGAAAATATAATAAGACCTCGTTTGTTAATGAGGGCTCCAAATGCATTGTCTGAGGTGTGAAGATATTTTTATACTTCTGCAGATCTATGATCCTTGCTATATGTTGTCTTACTTATGCTAATTTAAAATTACTTTGTGTTCTCTGATAAACGCCTATTAACTGCATGGTGCCTCATGTGTTGGAGGCAGCGACCCTTGGTAATCCATGGATTAAATAAACCTGAAGGTTCTTTTTGTAGATACAATACTAATTTGATAATAGCAGTCACTTCTTTGATATTAGTGGAACTTTCCACTTCTTGTTTTACTTTTTGCTATTGTTATCATACTCCTAAAGGGTCTCTAAAAGACGCGTCTTGGAAAATAGAACATACAGATGTTTGGTGTTGGAATCTGGACTCCACGGTGGAATAGCATTTGTCTAGATTTCAGCCTTGTGCTGTGAATCTAAAGCATATCCATTTCATCTGCCATGAGGCCAGTATGGCATTCTGCAAACACCAGTAAATAAAGATTATTTATATTTATCCTGCTCAGTGTGTTTCCTGTAACAAATCATTCAAGAAACTCTGGTCCCTTCATGAACATATCAAGATTGTCCATGGATATGCAGAAAAGAAATTTTCCTGTGAAATTTGTGAGAAGAAATTTTATACCATGGCTCACGTGCGGAAACACATGGTTGGTAAGTTTTTTCTGCTTCTTTCTCTCACACCTATAATTTCCCCCTTGTTCTTTGGTGTTCTTTATGCTCTGGATTGGGCAAGATATGTGGAACTGCTGTACTTTAATCAGTTTTAACATGTTGAGACTAAATACAGCATGTTTTCAGTAAGCATCACCAAATTGGATAGTGTAGTTTTCCACACGCAGATTTCTTTTTAACTTTGTTATTTATTTTTCTCTTCAGAACATTACCATTAAAGTATCACAAAAAAGAGTGTAAAAAGTTAAGATGGTGTAATTGTCTTACAGTACATCTGGCTTTCAACTTTGAACTTTTTGGTGGAATTATTTTGAGTGTAAGTGTGTTCTGTGTTGCAGCACACACAAAAGACATGCCATTTACATGTGAAACCTGTGGAAAGTCCTTTAAACGCAGTATGTCACTCAAGGTGCACTCCTTGCAACATTCTGGAGAGAAGCCCTTCAGATGTGAGGTAAGGACTATGCCACCCCTAGACCAGGCCCAGGGCTAACATTGTATAGATGGTACAGCAGTGAGAGTGAGGTACTGAGGTATAAGGCACATGACCACATGCCACAGAGGCTGCAGAGGCACACTGAGCTTTGCGTGTGCTCTCACTGCCAGGAAGAGAAATGTCCTATTGAACACATGGTTAACTCTCTTAGATTAATTTGGGAACAGCATGTAATGACTTATTTTTCCTTTCTCAGTGATTCAGAGAAGTTGAGTGTGCTTCAGTAATAATTATATGGGAAAAATCCCCTTTTATTCACAACTCAGCTGAAGAAACATAGCAAAGCCAAGAAGCTGACACAAGCAGGTTCTATTTTGAATATGAGAAATAGACCTAATGTCAGAGACTGTGCTAGGGTGGGCTCAGGTAAAGCTTCTGTGCTTGGCATTCAAAAGTCTCCACTGTGTCCAATGCAGAACTGTGACGAAAGGTTTCAGTACAAGTACCAGCTACGCTCCCACATGAGCATCCACATTGGACACAAACAGTTCATGTGCCAGTGGTGTGGCAAGGATTTCAACATGAAGCAGTACTTCGATGAACACATGAAAACACACACTGGTAAGGATTTCTTGGGAAAGGTACAGATATGTCTCAAGTACTTGTTGATAATCACCTGTGGGTCTGCTTTGTTTTAAATCTGAACCACAAATTTTCATCCTAAGTGAAAAAATTCCATTTTAAATAAACCCAATTATGTAAAAATACAGATTTATAGTATAGAAAATTTTGTGTTTCATACCTATTTTAAAAAGGTTTACTTGTGACTGCCTTTTAACTGTGGGTTTATTTAAGGAAGTAGGTTCTTACTTGTGGTTCAGGAACTTCTGAAATCTTGTTTTGTATATACACGTTATTTTTCTCAGGAAAGGGTTCTGGGTCTTAAAAATTGGAGGACACATACTACTTCAAATAGATGACCCTCTAGTGTTCCCAAAGTTTGATTGGATTTCATTTATTGAAATTTTGCTACCTTTCAAAGATGAGGCTAAATAGATTTTAATCACTTTGTGTTTTTAGGGACATATGCTTCATAGCATGCCTTTGAACCCTATTACCACTTGATTATCCAGATTGCAGGGAACTGACTAAATTAATACCTCCCCACATAAATACTATCATTATTTTACAGTGTGAACTTGATGTTCTGGGGTTACCCATCTTTGCACAAGTTGAAGAGCAAATTGAAGAGTATGAAACATTTTTAGGTTTCCAAATAAAATCTAATCAGCAGAGTAGCAGAACTAGAAAGAACCATAGGAGACTATCTTGCTTAGCCTGCTGTTTTTTTGCTTAACTAGTGGTGAGGAAATTCCACCCATGACTGGATCTCTTTAGTTCCCATTTCTGTGTTGAAGTCCAAAGAAAAATGCCTGCCTGGTAGCTTTCTTTCTCATTCAGAACAGAACACCCTCAGATTGTAAGCATTAAGCTAGGTGAAGTCATGAAATGAGTTTATTTAGTTACATTAGACCTCAAAAATGATAACAACTGAAGATATATCTCAAATAAATAGCAGGATCTATCAGAGTAACAAAGTCTCCTCTTATAATTTGGTGGCTCTTATAGACTCTTAGTTCTAATTGAGTCTCTTAGGATTCAATTTTTTGGTTATTTGGCAGGAAACTATGGAACTAAGCAGAACATAAGTTTTTTGATGGAAGAGTACTTGGCACAAAGGTGCTTGGTAAATGTTGCACTATTGAAAACAGCCCCCAGCATTTAAAGTCTGCCTCTGCATTCACCTGTTCTCTGCTTGTCTCCCTGTGTGCCTTTCTCCTTGCTCCTTCCTCCCTCCTTTTCCATTTTTCTTTCTTTCCTCCCCTTTGTCTTTCTATTTATTCTTCAGACCTTTAAATGTCTATAATATGAAACCAAATTTTATATTTTGTAATTATTTTAGTTATAAATAAAATTTTATGTTAAATATTCTTCTTTGACCAAATAGGCAAGCTGAGCATTTCCTATTTTTTTCTAAAGGAATACAATTCACTTAAATTTTTAGCTTTCTCCCTAAAAGAGTAATACATACTGGGCACAGTAGTATTTGCCTATAATCACAGCAACTCAGGGGACTGAGACAGGAGAATAACAAGGTGAGGCCAGCCTTAGCAATTATTTTTTATTTTTTTTAGTTGTTGATGGACCTTTATTTATTCATTTATTTTTATGTGATGCTGAGGATCAAACCCAGTGCCTCACACATGTGAGGCAAGTGCTCCACCACTGAGCCACAATCCCAGCCTAGCCTTAGCAATTTAGCAATGAGACCCTCAGCAATTTAGCAAGACTATCTCAAAATAAAAATAAAAAGGACAATTTAGGGAGGCCCTCAGCAACTTACTTAGCGAGACTCTGTCTCAAAATAAAATATTAAAAATGGACTGGGGTGTAGTTCAGTGGTAAAGTGCCCCTGGGTTCAATCCCCTGTACCCCTCCCTGAAAAAAAAAAAAGTAATATACACTTATTAAATTATCAGAAACTATGAAAATCACAAAATAAAAATAAAATCTTTGCTGGGTATGGTAGTGTACTTCTATAATTCTAGTGACTCAGGAGGCTGAGGCAGGAGATTCACAAGTTTGAGGCCACCCTGGGAAACTTAATGAGACCCTGTCCCAAAATAAAAAGGGTGGGGCCGGGCACGATGGCGAACGCCTGTAATCCCAGCAGCTTGGGAGGCTGAGACAGGAGGATCACGAGTTCAAAGCAGCCTCAGCAACAGTGAGGTGCTAAGCAACTCAGTGAGACTCTGTCTGTAAATAAAATACAAAATAGGGCTGGGGATGTGGCTCAGTGGTTGAGTGCCCCTGAGTTCAATCCCTGATACCTGCCCCCAAAAGGGGGGGCAGCTGGGCATGTAGCTCAGTGATAAAGCTCCTCTGAGTTCAATCTCTAGTACCAAAAAGATAAAAATCTTGCCACCAAGAAATGACCACTGTTGATGTTATAGCATGCATCCATTCTTTAAAATGTTCTGATTCTTAATACGTATAGACATAAATAGTATGCATGTGTGTTTATGCGTTCTTATGCATAGTAATAAAACAAGGGACTGGGTGTGGCTCAGTGGTAGAGCATGTGCTTAGCTTGCATAAGGCCCCAGTTTTAATCTGTAGCTATAAAATAAAATAAAATAATATAGTCTTTGTACTCTATTGTAATCTGTTCTTTGTCTTACTATGTCACGTCATCATCAGCAATGAAATTTAAATCTCTATATTTCTTCTTATAAATTTGCTATAAGAGTAACTATTATTTATTATTGCACATAAATGCCAAGCATTACATACATGATCTCATTTAATCAATAAGATCTTTATAAGTAAGAGTCCTATAAAATAAAGGATGTTTTCTCCATTTGGTTAGCCAGTTCCTGTTGGACACTGTTTTTTCTGTCTCTGGTTTTTCTACTGTTATAAATAATAGGGTGATAAACAACCTTGTAGTTTACACATCCATGACTATTTACCTAGGATCAAATCCTGGAAGTAGGATTATTAGGGCAAAGAGTGTACACATTTTTGACTCGGCGGCATGCATTGCAAAATAGTCCTTCACATACACTTCCACTAGCTGTGCCTGAAAATCCTCATTTCCCCCACCTTTTTTCTTTTTTCTTTGGTTTGGTTTGGTACCAGGGATTAAGCCCAGTAGTACTTAAATACTGAGCCACATCCCCAGCCCTTTCAATTTTTTTATTTTGAGACAGGGACTTGCTAATTTGCTAAGCCTGGCTTTGACTTGTGATCCTCCTGCCTCATTTCCAGAGCCACTGGGATTATAGGTGTGCACCACCGTGCCTGGCTTCCCCCACCCTTCTAATTGTAATATTTTTCACTTGATGGGTGAGAAGTGGTTGCATTTAATTAATATTAAATAATTAATGACTAATATTAAGTAAAATTGAACATTTTTTCATATGCATATTATCAATGCATTTTCTTTCTTTTCTTTTTTTTTTTTTTTTTTTTTGGTACCAGGGAATCAACTCAGGGGCACTCAGCCACTGAGCCACTTCCCCAGCCCTATTTTGTGTTTTATGTAGAGACAGGGTCTCACTGAGTTGCTTAGCGCCTTGCCGTTGCTGAGGCTGGCTTTGAACTCATGATTCTCCTGTCTCAGCCTCCCAAAGTGCTAGGATTACAAGCCTGAGCCACCGCGCCTGGCTTTTTTTAAAAAACTTATTTATTCTACTTAGGTATACATGGTAGCAGAATACATTTTGATTCATTATGCACAGATGGAGTACAACTTTTCATTTCTCTGGTTGTACATGATGTAGAATCACATCATATATGCAGTCATACATGAAGCGAGGGCTAAGATGTCTATCTCATTCCACCATCTTTACTGCCCTCATGCCCCCTCTCTCTCCCTCCTCTTTAAAACCAAAGTTCCTCCATTCTTCCCATGTCCCCTCCCTCATTATGGATCAGCATCCACTTATCAGAGAGAACATTTGGCCTTTGGTTTTTTGGGATTGGCTTACTTCTCTTAGCATGATATCCTCCAACTCCATCCATTTACCTACAAATGCCATAATTTTATTCTCTTTTATTAATGAGTAATATTTCATTGTGTACATATACCAAAGTTTATCCATTCATCTATTGAAGGGCATCTAGATTGGTTCCACAGTTTAGCTATTGTGAATTGAGCTGCTATAAACATTGAAGTGGCTGCATCACTGTAGTATGCTGTTTTTAAGTCCTTTGGGTATAGACTGAAGAGTGGGATAGCTGGGTCAAATGGTGGTTCTATTCCAAGTTTTCTAAGGAATTTCCATACTGCTTTCCAGATTGGTTGTACCAGTTTGCAGTTCCACCAGCAATGTATGAGCATGCCTTTTCCCCCACATCCTCGCCAACACTTATTGTTGTTTGTATTATTGATAATTGCCATTCTGACTGGTGTGAGATAAAATCTTACAGTGGTTTTGATTTGCATTTCTCTAATTGCTAGAGATGTTGAACATTTTTTCATATGTCTGTTGATCAATTATATATCTTCTTCTGAGAAGTGTGTCTGTTCAGCTCCTTAGCCCATTTATTGATTGGGTTATTTTTTTTGGTAAGTTTTTTGAGTTTTTCTTTTCTTTTCTTTTCTTGGTACCAGGGATTGAACTTAGGAGTACTCAATCACTGAGCCACATCCCCAGCCCTATTTTGTGTTTTATGCAGAGACAGGGTCTCACTGAGTTGCTTAGCGCCTCGCCATTGCTGAGGTAGGCTTTGAACTCGTGATTCTCCTGTCTCAGCCTCCCAAATTGCTGGAATTACAGGCATGCACCACCATGCCCAGCTAAGTTTTTTGAGTTCTACATATATATCCTGGAGATTAGTGCTCTATCAGATGTGTGTGTGGCAAAAATTTCTTCCCAGAATGTAGGCTCACTGTTCATTTCATTCATTGTTTCTTTTGTTGAGAAGAAGCTTTTTAGTTTGAATCCATCCCATTTATTGATTCTTTTTTTTGGTACTGGGGATTGAACTCAGGGGCACTCGACCACTGAGCCACATCCCCAGCCCTATTTTGTGTTTTATGTAGAGACAGGGTCTCACTGAGTTGCTTAGCGCCTCGCTGTTGCTGAGGCTGGCGTTGGACTCGTGATTCTCCTGTTTCAGCCTCCCTAAGTGCTGGGATTACAAGCATGAGCCACTGCGCTCGGCTCCATTTATTGATTCTTGATTGTACTTCTTGTGCTATAGGAGTCTTGTTAAGGAAGTAAGGTCCTAAGCTGACATGATGAAGATTTAGGCCTACTTTTTCTTCTATTAGGGGCAGAATCTCTGGGCTAATTCCTAGGTCCTTGATCCACTTTGAGTTGAATTTTGTGCATGGTGAGAGATAGGGGTTTAGTTTCATTTTGCTGTGTATGGATTTCCAGTTTTCCCAGCACCATTTGTTGAAGAGGCTATCTTTTCTCCAATGTATGTGTTTGACACCTTTGTCTAGTATAAGATAACTGTGTTTAAGTGGGTTTGTCTCTGTGTCTTCTATCCTGTACCATTGGTCCACATGTCTAGTTTGGTGCCAGTACCATGCCGTTTGTTTTTTTTTTAAACGTTTATTTTTTAGTTTTAGATGAACAGAATATATTTTATTTTTATGTGGTGCTGAGGATCGAACCCAGTGCCTCACGCATGCCAGGCGAGCACGCTACCACTGCGCCATAACCCCAGCTCCCGTTTTTGTTACTATAGCTTTTTTTTTTTTTTGGTACTGAGGATTGAACTCAGAGGTACTCGACCACTGAGCCACATTCCCAGCCCTATTTTGTGTTATATGTAGAGACAGGGTCTCACTGAGTTGCTTAGCACCTCGTCTGTTGCTGAGGCTGGCTTTGAACTCGCGATTCTCCTGTCTCAGCCTCCCTAAGTGCTGGGGTTACAGGCTTGAGCCACCACGCCCGGCTTTATAGCTTTGTAGTATAGTTTAAGGTCTGGTATTGTGATTCCTCCTGCTTCACGCTTCTTGCTAAGGATTGCTTTGGCTATTCTGGGTCTTTTATTCTTCCAAATGAATTTCATGATTGCCTTTTCTCTTTCTATAAGGAATGACATTGGGATTTTAATTGGAATCGCATTGAATCTATATAGCACTTTGGGTATATGGCCATTTTGACAATATTGATTCTGCCTATCTAAGCATGGGAGATTTTTCCATCTTCTAAGGTCTTGTACAATTTCTTTCTTTAGTGTCCTATAGTTTTCATTGCAGAACTCTTTTGCCTCATTTGTTAAATTGATTCCTAAGTATTTTATTTTATTTTTTGAGGCTATTGTGAATGGAGTAGTTTTCCTAATTTCTCTTTCAGAGGATTTATCACTGATGTATAGAAATGCAATTGATTTATGGACGTTGATTTTATATCCTGCAACTTTGCTGAATTCATTTATTAATTCTAGAAGTTTTCTGATGGAATTTTTTGGATCTTCTAAGTACAGAATCATGTCGTCAGCAAATAATGATAGTTTGAGTTCTTTTTATATTCGTATCCCTTTCATTTCTTTCGTCTAATTGCTCTGGCTAGTGTTTCAAGGACTACATTGAATAGCAGTGATGAAAGAGGGCATCCCTGTCTTGTTCCCATTTTTAGAGGGAATGCTTCCTAATTCCATTTAGGATGATGTTGGCCTTGGGTTTAGCATAGATAGCTTTTACAAAGTTGAGGTATGTTCCTACTATCCTTAGTTTTTCTAGTGTTTTTAATATAAAAGGGTGCTGTATTTTGTCAAATGCTTTCTCTGCATCAATTGATAAAATCATATGATTCTTACCTTTAAGTCTATTGATGTGATAAATTACATTAGTTGATTTCCGTATGTTGAACCAACCTTGCGTCCCTGGAATGAACCCCACTTGATCATGGTACACTATTTTTTAATATGTTTTTGTATGCGATTTGCCAAAATTGTATTGAGAATTTTTGCATATATGTTCATCAGGGATATTGGTCTGAAATTTTCTTTCTTTGATGTGTCTCTGTCTGGTTTTGGTATCGGGGTGATACTTGCCTCATAGAATGAATTTGGAAGGGTTCTCTCCTTTTCTATTTCCTGAAATAGTTTGAGGAGTATTGGTATTAATTCTTCTTTGTAGTTCTTGTAGAACTCAGCTGAGAATCCATCTGGTCCCAGGCTTTTCTTGGTTGGTAGGCTTTTGATGGCATCTTCTATTTCCTTGCTTGAAATTGATCTGTTTAAGTTGTGATTCAGTTTGGGTAGGTCATATGCTTCTAGAAATTTGTCAGTGTCTTCAGGGTTTTCTGTTTTACTGGAGTATAAATTTTCAAAATACTTTCTGGGCTGGGATTGTAGCTCAGTAGTAGAGTGCTTGCCTTGCATGCATGCATGAGGCACTGGGTTCGATTCTCAGCACCACATAAAAATAAATAAATAAAGATATTGTGTCCATCCACAACTAAGAAAATATTAAAAAAAAAAATAGTTTCTAATTATCCTCTGTATTTCAGTAGTGCCTGTCGTGATATTTCCTTTTTCATCACGAATTTTAGTAATTTGAGTTTTCTCTCTCCTTCTTTTTGTTAGGGTGGCTAAGGGTCTGTCGATTTTATTTATTTTTTCAAAGAACCAGCTTTTTATTTTGTCAATTTTTTGAATTGTTTCTTTTGCTTTCTTTTCTGAATTGCTTTGTTCCTTTTCTGTGTTCATCTTTCTGTTGCAGGTTTGATTTTTCTTGTTTATAATAGCTCTTTATATATTAAATAAGTTAGACCTTGTTTAACACTCATATTGCAATACTTCTGCTAATCTGTCATCTGCCTTATAGTATTGTTTGTAATATTGAAATTGGGAAAAGCAGCTGGATGATACAGTTGGACAAGTTGCCACTCACTAGCAGAATTACATAACATCTATAGGCCTCTGGTTTCTTGGCATCAAGTAAGAATGACAGGGGAGTCAGAGGGTGGGGGGGAACAGTTAGCTTTAGAGAAGAAAAGGAAGTGAGGCATGGGGACACACACTGTAATCCCAGTGACTGAGACGCAGCTGAGGCAGGAGGATCACAGGTTCAAGGATAACATCAGCAATTTAGTGAGACCCTCAGCAACTTAGCAAAACCCTTTCTCAAAAAAAAAAAAAAAAGTGCTGGTAAAGCACTCAGTGGTAAAATGCCCCTGTGTTCAATCCCCAGTACCAAAAAGAAAAAGAAAAAAAGGGAGAAATCATTTAAGTCTGGATGAAACTATGTTTAGAGACAACATATTTTGATGAGCATTGAGGCCATTGTGAAAACTGACATTCAGTGGACTATTTCTTTTTAGTTAAAGAGAAGTGAGGCACAACTAATCTAGGGAAGCTAACTAGCCACAGGCAGGGCTTCCTAGTATGGTATGGATGTTTGTTGAGTTCAGAGTAGAACACTTGCTGATTCTCCTTGTATTATGCACAGTGCCTTGTGCCTAGGGACACAAGGATCAAGACCAGGTTTCTGCCCTCAAAGAGCCTACAGTCTGATGAATGATGATGGTGATGATAGTGGTAATAATAACAGTATCTAAAATGCATTGAGTGTCTACTATTACCACATACTGCTCTAAGCATTTATACCTGTGTATTGTTTTACAATAACCTGTTAGGTAGGTTATTATCTTTATTTTTCAGATGAGGAAGCTTAGGCTCAGGGATTAGAAAACTTGTCCAAGGCAATCTGACTCCAAACCACCCATTTAATGATTATGATATAAATTTAATGAAGCAAGATAACAGGACATCATGCATGTAGAAAGCACCACTCTAGGATCTGTTTCTCAGCTTCCAGGATTTGTCAGTGTACCCAAGCAGCTCAGGATCAGAGGAAATGATATGTGCTAAAGAGTCCTAATATATGCAGATAAAATTGCCGATCTCTTAATTTATGAATGGCAAATAGTTTTCCCCAGTACTAGGGATTGAATCCAGTGGCTCTCTACCTCTGGCCTATATCCCAGGCTTTTTTATTTTTTTTAATTTTGAGAGAGGGTGAAAGAGTCTTGTTAAGTTGCTGAGTCTGGCCATGAACTTAGAATCCTCCTGCCTCAGCCTCCTGAGTCACTGGGATGACAATATGCACCACCACAACCAGCTAGTTCAGAATTCTTAATGCTCTTTAGTCAGAATATTCTTTGCCTAAGGAAAAATCTATATTAGAAGCTAAGATATAATCAGAAGATTGTCAAGAGCAAAAAATTAGAAAAAAGGGAGACAACTAAATGATCTTAATGGTGAATGCTATACATTATCCAAGAAGCCATCAGTTGAAAGACAAAATTTATATACTGCTAAAGAAATGCTATGACTTAAACATTATTTGCCATTTATTACAAAGTATATGCCAATTTCAGAGATCTTAAAACATGGGGGGAAGACTGGGGTTGTAGCTCAGGGGTGGAGTGCTTGCCTTGCACTTATGAGGCACTGGGTTCGATCCTTAGCACCACATAAAAATAAATAAAATAAAGTTGTTGTGTCCACCTACAACTAAAAATATTTTTTAAACTTTACAGA
This sequence comes from Geosciurus inauris, assembly GCA_004024805.1. NCBI lineage: Eukaryota > Metazoa > Chordata > Mammalia > Rodentia > Sciuridae > Geosciurus > Geosciurus inauris. Next base: position 47,628 of record PVHX01009412.1, read on the forward strand.
AAACCCTTTAAAAATATGGGGGGAGAGGTATATCTTAAATTAACAAATATTTATTAAGAGTTTACTAAATGGGGCTACTGTGGTAAGACTGAGATAGTTCCTGGGTCCACAGAGCTGTTGGTCAGGCTCAGGGACAGGTAAGCAAGCATGACAGCAGTTTGGCTGTAAAAGCACAGGGAGGAGTATGAGGGGCAGGGAGGCTGATCAGCATGATACTGGAGAGCATTAAGCAGGGATCAGATCACAAAGAGCCCTTTATACCTTGTAAAATATTTTGAATTTTATTTTAAGGACAGTGAAAAGAGAATGATTTTAAGCAGTATGTGACACAGCTGTCTGAGAGTTCAGTCTAGCAATAGTGTGGAGAGAGGACTGAGGGGTGGGGAGCAGGAACTGAGATGGTGCAACCGGTTAAGTGGCTGTTGTGTAATCCAGGTAACAACTGTGATGATGTGAACTGTAATGGCAGTAAATGAAATTACAGCCATAGACAAGGTAGAGTCAAAGGAACTAGGTGATTGATTGGATATTGGTAGTGTGGAAGCAAAGAATCAAAGGTTAGTCTTAGATTTGGGGCTTTATACTACTTTCAAGGTAGGGAATAGTGGAGGGAGGAGCAGATTTGTAGGTAGGATAATGAATTTAATTTTGAGACACCTGTAAGACATTCAAGTGGAGATACCAGTAAGCAGTTTGAAAAGTGAGCTTAAAGCTCAAGAAAAAGATTCAGGACAGATGTGTGGATGCATGTGTTCCTGATGACCGTTTGTTGGCCAGATCACTCTTTCCTTTGAACAGAAAGACAGCTAGCCAGACTCTTGCTTTTTGTGATCTTTCCTGTAAATTGTCTCCATTTATAACATCCTTTCTCTGGATTCCTTGTAATACACTTTCTTACAGTTAGGTCAACTTTATTAGGTATATTTTTGTGTATTAATATACATACTCTTCTAGTTACTTTGATGAAGTTAGCTATTGTATCTTCTAGCAACCAAATGTTGCCATGGAATATTATACAAGTGGTTGATATTCTGGGTTTGTTGTTGTTGTTGTTTAATAGACTGGGGATTGAGCCGGCCCTTTTTGTACTTTATTTAGAGACAGGGTCTTGCTAAGTTGCTGAGACTGGCTTTGAACTTGCAATCGTCCTGCCTCAGCCTCCCAAGCTGCTGGGATTATAGGCTTGTGCCACTGCACCCGGGTAGGTGGTTAATTTTAAATTTTATATTTTAGCCACTTATTTCATTTTATCCCAGTGACTTGAGAGGTTGAGGCAGGAGGATTGCAGGTTGGTAAAAGGATTCAGTTTTCATTTGAATCATGGATAGTAGGCTAGTTCTAGTTGATTTTGGTCTTTCTCTGGCAACTCATTTATAGCCTAGGAGACTATAAATGAGAGATGATTAGAGAGATCCATACATAACAGAAAGTTAATGTCTACTTATTCAATATAATTTCAATGAATGCCTGTTGTTTGTGAATAAAGTGTCTGGTTTACTAAGTAGTGATCAGTGAATCAAGTGGAAAGTATTTGCTCAGACTAGAATGGTAATTCAAAGATTAGGTCCTTCACCTGTTTCCAGGTGGCTCTTGTGAGTGAAGAATACTAGCTCTGGAGAGTCAAGGAGGAGAAGGTTCATGGGTTTAATAGATTCTCAAACAAGTGTGCTTTGAAAATATTCCATCATACAAGTAAATTGTGTTTATTTTAGAAAAACAGAAAATACAGATAAGTGTTTAAAATAAGGTCAGTATCACCTATAATCCTATTACGTGGAAATAATCATGGTAACATTTGTTGTATTTCTTTCCATACTTTGTCTATGTATATTTTACATTGAAGGTAGATAATACCATGAATTTTCATAACTTGCTTCTTTTACTTTAGGATTGTAGCTTTTCATGTTAATAATTATATTTCTATACTTTATAATGTTGTTTCCAGTGACATTTTCCATCAGATGGATATACTATGATTGATTCAATCAATTCTGTGTAACACAGAATTTGAAGTTTTAAAGATGACTGGAGGAAATGGATTTAAAAAGAATGAAAACAAGCTGAGCTAGAATTCATTCAGAGGTGAATGTGAGTCACAGTGAGGAGCCTCACAGTGCAGGGGTGGAAATAATAGTGGACTATGACCACAGGACTTTGCTTCTAGTTATTAGGAGTCCCAAAGTGGAGGAAAAGAGGAAGAAAACACATCCTTCTGTGTGTGCAGAAATGTACCCGGAGTGTGCAGTGCTCTGGTTCACTTGGCAGACACAGACTCTGGAGAAAGACTTTAGAGTGTTCAGTGTGGATCCTCCACTAGCAAACAGTCTTGACAGCTTTCTTAATTTTCTCATCAGTAAAATAGGGATAATAATATATTGCCTCCCAAGGTCACTGCAAGGATCACCAAGGTTAGTAGACATGAAGCAATTAGACTAGAACCTGCTATACTGTAAGTTGCAATACACAGAGAAGGAAAGGAGTGGCAGCTGAAGTGACAGCAGGTGCTCCTAACAGGGGAGTTAAAGGGACCAGCTAGTGTGATGTGAAGAAGCCATGCAGCTGCAGACCCCTGTGCCACTGCCACTTCTCCCCCTCTCCCCATTAACCAAACAAGATGGCAGGTTGCATGTGAGTAAGTTGTACTTGTTTCTGCTCTGATCTCTTACATTGCAATTTGGCGGTGGTTGATTCTTTTATGACTAGAATATATAATGCTGTGGAGAAGAGAAGTGGTAATCTCCTTTTTAAATATGAGGAATAACATCAGCACATAATTACTGCCCAGCATGTTAATCCATTTCTATGTCCGTGTTCATCTCAGGAGAGAAGCCCTTTATCTGTGAAATCTGTGGCAAAAGCTTCACCAGCCGCCCCAACATGAAGAGGCACCGCAGAACTCACACAGGCGAAAAGCCCTACCCATGCGACGTGTGCGGGCAGCGGTTCCGCTTCTCCAACATGCTCAAGGCCCACAAGGAGAAGTGCTTTCGGGTAACCAGTCCCGTGAATGTGCCGCCTGCCGTCCAGATCCCACTCACGACTACCCAAGCCACCCCAGTTCCTTCTGTGGTGAACACACCCACCACCCCGGCTCCTCCTGTCAGTATGAACCCTGTAAGCACTCTTCCCCCTCGGCCCATCCCCCACCCCTTCTCGCACCTGCACATCCACCCGCACCCTCACCACCCGCACCACCTTCCTATCCCTCCGGTCCCTCACCTGCCCCCGCCGCCAGCTCTCTTCAAGAGTGAGCCTTTAAATCACAGAGGCCAGAGTGAGGATACCTTTCTGAGGCACCTGGCAGAGAAGAACAGTTCGGCACCACATCATTAACATCCATCTCCTTAAGTGCGTTCCCCAGTTGGGTTCCCACGGTGAGTTGGTGGAGCATTTCTGCAGTTCTCAGGCTCTCCTCAGCTCCCTCCGGGGCTTTGCCATTGTCGGGGTGAATCTGCAGACCCAAGGGAGTGAACCAGAAGATGACCTTGAGCTCATAAGGAAACTCATCTGAACCAGGGAACCACTGAACTAAAGCCCAATTTGCTTGCATTTTCTGATGACTTTTATAAATTTCAAATACTCAGACTTGTGGGATTTTATAATTTCATATCAACTGATGAGGTATGCTTGCTTTTATATCCTGGACTTCTCCTCAAAGAGGAGATAGGCCTGGTCTCCTTTGTACTAATCGGGAAGGCTGTGAGATTAATCCAGAGCATTAATTGTATCACTGTGTATTGTAATGAATTCTTTTCAGCTTTTGGTGCTGGCTACAGAGTTAAGCTAGCCACGTTTCACAGTATATCAAGCATTATAGAGAAAGATGGAAATTTTCTTCTTCGTGTAGCTCTCCTAATGCACTCTTTATTTTACTACAGAAATTATTTTAGAGGTTTTGTATAGACTTCTTTAGTAGTCTGTTTCTAAAATGAAATGTATTTCAATAAGCGGTGTAATTTTTTCTGTGTAGCTGAACCTATGTTGTAAAATAGAAAAATTTTTTATAATCATCAAAATGTGATTCTTAAAGATGCATATAACTTCTATAATTCAAAGTTATTCTTACATCCGTACAACTCAAAGGTGCTTCAGAGACTAGATATGTCTGCGAGGGTCGCCAGACCAGGTTCCTGCAAAAACGAGATTTTGCTTTCAGAATGTGGTGTAAGTACTTGGTAGTTTTAAAATCTCTGCTTAGCTCTCAGATGTCCCTCAGCCTCACTGATGTGCTCCTCTCCTCAGTGTTCCTTTGGGCTCCGCTTTGCATTAAATGGATGATTTACAAGGGGTAGCGCCTTTTCCAGGCTTGCCTGGCTTGAAAAGTCTGAGCAAAGTTGTTCACTGTTAGAAGGAAGTAGAGATTATTTCATCTTAGTCACATCTGTTTCTTACTTTCCTTAGGAACTGTGTTCATGTTTAACTCTTCTGGGAAGACAAATTAAAGTCTCTGTTTTTGAGGTTGCTTTATTTTTCTAGAATTGTTATGAAAAACTAAAATAGTAAACCAAAATCACAGACTTGTTGCTGATAGTGGCTGAGACATTTGGATGAGAAGACAAATTGAGTTTTTAAATGTCTGTTATACATGAAAGGTGGATATGCCCACAACTTTAAGCTGTTTTAACATAGTTTAAATTGTAGTGAGGGAAAATTCTAGGCTTTGCCGCCCTGTCCTCTGCAGGTAATTATGTAACACCAGCACCCTTAGGTGAGGAAGAGAGCAGCACCTCTCTCTTGTGCCTCTAGGTGGCTTCCTTTTTCAAGTTTGGGGGTCTTCCAATGGGCACCGTCAACCAGGAGCTGATTACCAGGAAGGGAAGGTTGAACAGAAGGGCTAACACAATGATCACATTTAACTAACCACATTTATCCAGACTTACTATAGCTACAAATTTTGTATTTCTTTGTCTCAAACAACTGAGTTCCCGCCCACCCCCTCCATTCGTTAATCTCGAAATTCCTTCATTTCTCTTTCCTCAGGCTCTTAAATCATTGCCTGAATCAGAACCCTTTTATTTATTTTTTTTATTTTTATATGAAATGTGCAGATATATTTCAAGCACTTTTCTGGCTGATTAGCTCTATAGCAGGGATAATTGGAACTCTCAACTGAGATTAGGTCTCTATTTTTAAATAGACCACTCTATTAGCTTTTTGGTTTGAAAATGTTTCCAATTTTTTTCTTTCCAATTTAGCCTTTGTCTTCTATAATGCATAGGAAAATTTTGCAGTGAGGCAGAAAAGTATCTTAAGACATATTTTTCTTCCTGTTTTTGGATATAAGTTTTAAAGAATGGTATTTTTAATATTTGTATACATTCTTTGAGCCCCCAGGTACCCAAACTGATAAGGAATTTTAGTTCCTTGCTTTTGACTGTTATAACTTTAGTGACTGTTTCCCCCTGACCTCCAGTCTCTTTTGCATTCCATGACAAGTTTGTAAATCCACACTTTTATGTAGACTTATCATTATTTCATGGTAATATTAAAATAATTTTTAAAAAGATGTAAATTGTAGCTTAGCTAACTGGTTATACCTTATTTTGTTCTAAATAAATGTATAGTATTGGGCAGCAATTCTGAACTCTAGACTCAAGACCATTGAATCAACTATTTCATGAGGTGTTCTATAATTATACACTGGAAAATTCAGGTAATCCTCTGGTTTTTCATTCAAGTAACTATAGCCAGAAGAAAATATCTGCTACACAGAAAAACAAATAGCCACCACTATCCTTAAGAGAAGGGAAAAAAAGATTAAAAAAAAAGAATTAGCATTGTCACACAGTATAATTTTTAGTGAAATGTATTCTGGAACAATCTAGAAACTTGCAATGTTTTTTCCTGGATAGGTATACCTTTCCTGATTTGGGGTTTGTGGTCTTCAGGAAAACTGCTCAGAGTATGACTCCTCTCCTCATCAGCGTCATTTTATATGTGAATAATGAAATGCATTAAGAATAGTCATAACATTAATGCTTCTGAATATAGGAACTATACGATTAAGCCTTAAACATGTATGTGCATCAGGTTTAACATGCTGAAGACTCAAACTCAGGGTTGAAAATTTGGTTGGGGTCCTCTACCAAAATAAAAGTTGCAGTATGGGATATGTTCTCCCCCACATACTCTATAGCACCCCATGAATTCTTCAAAACCTATGACCTCCTCACTATCTGTTTTTGAAAAAAAGAACTCTGGAGGAGTTTTGAGTCCTCAGCCCTTAGCAGTACTTATATCTCAAAGACAGTAAAGGCCACATTTTAGCATATATAGATAAAAATTGAGGCTGTCTCTCATTACTTAATCTTATACTGTCTTCAAAGGCTTTTATGATTGCAAGAGTTACTTATTTGGTGAAAATTTCCCAAGGACTTTTTTGAGTTGGCATTGCATGTTTGGTGGTTGGTTAGTTGGTTTTTGCACTTTCTATTCTTTTCTCATAGATTTATCATTCAAGTATAAACTCTTCTTTAGCCCTAATAAAAAGTTTCCTGTTTTCTCAAATTGAGTCAGGTAGGCTTAAATTTGAATGAAGAAAAAAGGTTGAATAGTTTAAGGGCATGTGGCCTCCTTCCTACGTATCTTTATGATTTGATTCTTATTTTTAGCAAATGAGAAGGTCTCTGAATAAAACCTTACTATAGTTCAAAGAAACCTGTGCAAATCATTCTCATATACTTTTATAGTCTACCTTTTACACTAATTATTTGAAATTAATGACTGAGCATGGACATTTCCATACTTTTGTACCATCATTTAAAAAAAAAAAACTATACTTATTGGAAATACCTTTTTATTGTGGTTAGAATTCCCCCTGTAATTTGATTGTCCCTAGCACACTAACTGAAGGCAAATGCTTTGAAGAGGAACTTGTAAACTTAGAATTTTTCACTTCTTGGAATTTTTTTTCAGTTTTTATTTTTGTTGAATGGATGTGTGTGTTTAGTTTCATTTTGATTTCACTGGAAGTTTTAAATTCTGAGAATCTGGAACAAAGAGAGAAATTCATTGCAGATATATAGGTAAATTTAACCCATCTTGCAATTTTTTGTAAAACACACCATGGTAGGTGGGTTTTTGTGTTTTTTAAAAAAACAACTAAAAACTCAAGTTAGATAAACACTTCTGTTTGAGCTACTGTATGGAAAAGACAACTTTTGTTGCATTGCTGATCCACATGATGTTGTTCCAGACTGGGGAATAGTTAATTAAAAAGGGGATAAGTTACATTTAAGCATTTTATCAGCTAACTATAATTTTTTTTTAAATCAACTCACTTGGAATTTTCAGAGAGCAGGTAAATATTGGGTTTTAATTTTCCTTTGTCTAAATTAAGGTAGAAATTTTCCAAAAGACCATTTTTTCAGGAATGAAAGGTTATAAGCCATTAGAGATAGTGGCATATCATGCAATAACAACGCCCTAGCTGACCTGCTTTTGTCGTCTGTAGCGTTCATAAGAGATAATGACAACCTTCCAACCCTGGACACTACCTCGATAAAGCAAACCAGAGATCCTCTCTACACTTTGTATGGAAGCCATAAAAGTTGCCATCAAAATATTCACTTTCATAGTTCTATACTTTTATACTCTGTAGACATTTTTATAGACTTTATGACCAGATCTTTTTGTCTTAGAGGATAGGCTTTGCAAGACTTAAAGGAAAATCAAACTCCTAAGTCCTCCCTACATTGAAGCTTCAGCCTCAGTAAATTTGTTTTAAAAAAACAGATACTGTACCATTTATCAAATTTGGTATTTAATTCAAACTAATTTACAGAATTGCATATCCAGAAAGCAAACTTCTCTCTCTTTCCTAAATAGAAGCTATGTTGTTGTAAGAAATAACTCATGAAGTGGCTTGCTTTCGACTTTGTTAACTCTATGGATCACTCCATGATGCATGTTTGTCACAATGTTCCTGGTGGTATTTTTGTTTCTTTATGACAGAAGAAGTGAGAATATGCCTCTGTCTAGGGCTGTGATCTCACTGCAGCTTCAGTCTCTCTCACTCTGTTCTTGAGTGCCTTCAAAAAGCCAGCATCCTGGAGCATTATTTCCCTGGTCTAAATCCTACCTCTGATTATTTTATTCTGCATGAGTAATAGGATCCACCCTTACTCTAGTAGATATAACTCTAAAAAGTAGCTAAAACTTTGGACAAGAATTCTGAATGCTTTTTTTTTTTTTTGTTCCTGTGTGTTCATTTTCAGGTTACCTTTTAAATTTTTATTTATATCTTATCATATCATATATTGTGTTGCTAGTGTTGAAAGATTCTATCCTTATCTTGCTCTTCACCTTCTTTTCTTTCACTAGAAGCTAGACTTTCCTTGAAAGGTCCTTGAGTCTCTTTTGAACATATTTTTCTCATCTGAAGTCTTCCTGAACGCCTGCCCTTCCTGATGAAGGGATCCTGAATGCTGCTGTTGCTCTGCGTCCTCTTCTCTTTCACAAACATCTTGCGAGGTTGTACCCATAATTTTCTTTTAGTCAAAATGAATTTAAAATTGCTCCATGGGTTTAACAAAAGACCTTTATTAATTTTTTTATCTGTCTTATCTCTCTCTCTCATCTCTCAAAAACCTCTATTTACTTTCTTTTCTAGTTATTCTCATCTAATTCATTTTAAAAGTATGATTGAAACATAATGCATGAAGGATGTCATAAAAAGGAGGTCTAGGTGTGTTCTGCCTGTGATCTGGGCATTTCATTGATAAAACTTATTTTAGCAATTGGCTAATCATTCACTAAAGTCAGACAAACTAACGTCTGTGTTGTGTATAGGTTGATTGCTCCTAAATTCTCCAAAAGTGAAAACAAATGAACTCTTTTTTTTTTAAAATATTTTTTCAGTTGTAGATGGACACAATATCTTTATTTTATTTCTTTTTATGTGGTGCTGAGGATCGAACCCTCACGCATGCATGGCAAGCGCTCTACTACTGAGCCACAATCCCAGCCCCAACAAATGAACTCTTCAAAATGAGAAAAATGGTCAGGTGTGTTAGCCTGCACCTGTGATCCCAGGGACTCTTGAGGTGAGGCAGGAGGATGGCAAGTTCAAGGCTAACCTCAGTATCTTAGTAAGACCCTGTCTCAAAATAAAATTTTAAAAAAGGGGTTTAGGGATGTGGTGGTAGGGTGCCCCTGGGTTCAATCCACCAAAAAAGGAAAAAGAGAGAAATTAGATTCCATTTTGTTGACAAAAGTTATTGAATATTTTGGCCTTGGTCAAAATCTTTGCTTTCTGATCTAAAATCTCATGCCTCTTCCCTTAAAATTATTAGTACTCAGGTTTTCAAGACTAATAACCACGTAAGGTGGGAGTCTAAAAAGGTAGCTGTTAATAGATTCTTAGTCTCTATTGTCTGGTGATAATCAGTGTGTTATTCATAAAAATTGGTTATGATAATGAATAAATTCAAGCTATCAAAAGGTTTTACTGGCTATTTGGAATGGAAAGACAAGTTTACAAAATACAAGAGATAGATTTCTGTGTTACAGAAATCAGTAACGAGCTTCTTATTGTTGTTTTAAATTCTTTTCACTTCAGTTTGCCTTGCTGTTGCCCATTATTGACCTAGAATTTTGCCACTTGCATACACCTGGCTGTCTGAAGTATCTGCTTTAAAACATATTGCTTTTCAGAGTCCCAGGCAGTGAAACAATGGAGAGCCACACTTTCCTGTCATTTGGAAGAGCCATGTCCTTTGACAAAACAAGACTGCTGGCTTGTTTTTTGTATTCAGTAGGAAACATTTGGTGCAAGTATCAAAGGGAGTTCTTGCCCTTGAGAAGTGTCCCTACAGCTCTGACTCCAGGTTGCTTTCATATTGTTTTATCTTCTCTGGTAAGATCAAGGATGTTCAAATTACTTGAAAATTATTTTTCATAAGACATGTAGGAAATGGAAATGGGGCAAAAGGGATGGAGACTGGATTTTGCTTACTTCAGAAGGAAATCTGAGCCGGGCGCAGTAGCGCAAGCCTGTAATCCCAGCACTTAGGGAGGCTGAGACAGGAGAATCGCGAGTTCAAAGCCAGCCTCAGCAACGGCGAGGTGCTAAGCAACTCAGTGAGACCCTGTCTCTACATAAAACACAAAATAGGGCTGGGGATGTGGCTCAGTGGTTGAGTGTCCCTGAGTTCAATCTCCAGTACCAAAAAAAAAAAAAAAAAAAAGGAAATCTGATACTTGCATTGGATAGTTCTGATCAACAGAGCCTGTCTCTGTACTGGATGTGCCAAAGAATCAAGTTGTTTCTGAATGTCTGGCTCCTGTGAAAGAACACAACTTCTTCCCTGCCTTTTACAGGTGAAAAGGGGCCATGTGATCAGAAGGACACATCCTGCATAGGACTTGAGACTGGTTCCCTGCAGTTGAAAGTTGGTGGGAAGTATTTTATCCTCCTAGAACTGCTAACCCTCCTAGAAACATCCTTCATGCTTGATTATTCACCTCATTAGGTTGAAAAGAAAACCATTGTGGCATAGTTTTGATGCTTGCTTCTCCAGTTGTATTTCCAAGAGTATATAGGTGGCCTCAGAAAATCAGATGAGTTCTCAACCTTCCATAAATTTGAGTATGCATTTTATTCATTTCTGGACATGAGCTGATTCTGTTCCACATACAGTACTGCCTCTGTCCACAAGGGGGCAATAAAGTACTTTTATTCTCAGCTTGTAAAGAAAGATCCACTGTTAAGTCTTTTCTGGAGTAATGTCCCTTAACTCAATGCTTATTTATGTATATTAATTATTTAGGGCATTTTCCCTCATTAATAAGTCCAGTAATTACTTAGCCTTCATGCTGCAAAGATTGGTGCGCCGGTCTGAGGTCCTTATGGGTCAGGCAGTTCAATTAACTAGTCTTTGTTAATAGTGGTGACCCAAGATTGCAAGCCTTGCCATGAGGGATCCGTAAGTGTGAAATGCACAGCAGGAAAATGACCCTCCTTATTTCCTTCTTCCACATCCCACCTGCAGCAACAACAGCCTGGGACCTCCTTGTCTGCACCGAAGAGCAAGTCTTCCAGGTGGGCTGGGGGAGCTCTCCTGCAGCAGGCACTCCTCTAATTTAGATTCTAGCTGTGCCCTCTCTGTAGGTTATATGTGTCAAGGCTTCTCTCCCTCATCAGCTCTTGGACCTGGAGTTTTGTTTGTGCTCATTTGTCAGTCATCAAGGGAAAACACCAGGCTGTGAATATTTTACTTTGCAGAGCCAGGAGGCATTTACACCCAGGAAGAGACTTCTTAACTGATTTCTGCCTGGCCCTTTTTTCCCTGCCAAGTCTGAACCCAAGCAATACCAGACACACAGAGTGGTGTCCACTTACAACTCTAACACTTGACAAAAAACAAAATTGAAGCTGTGACCAGTTTAGGTAGCAGGTGGCCAGGTGCGACTTGTTTGTTTTTAATTTTGTTTTCCCCAACAGTACTGAAATAAATCACTTGCACTTTTCCTCATTTCTTAAAGAAAAGAAAATCCAGTGTGCTTGCCAGGAATTGTTTAGCGTTAGGTTTACAAAGCTTGTTGTTGAATGTTGAATATTGTCCAAAGGAGTTTGACAAAATAGAAGCTGCTTGGTCCCTGTTCTGCCTGCTAGGTCATAAGGATTAAGGCCATGTGGCTGGGGTACTTATGTCAAGTCCAGAATGGGGCAGTGTCCCTCTCCTACCTCTGTGCTGAGATGCAGTTGAAGATCAAGTTGGACTCAGTGTAGGGAAAGTATCTGTCATGCTGCAAAGAAGTTTAGAGGAGTCTTTCAGTCTGGGAGGTGACAGGTAGGTAGGACAGGCTCACTTAAGATGGGAAAGACCAGGGAGAGGAAGCTGCGTGGCCCAAGGGAACTGCAGTGAGGTGGAACCGATCAGAGGTGGGCTCCTGAACTGGCCCGCCTGCCTGCTTCCCTGAGTCATTGTTTTCCGGCATCCTGTCAGATCCCTCAATGTACTGATTTTCCCCCATGTGTTAACTATACCAATATTATTTTTTTAGCAATTGAAATGCACTTTTTTATTTCAACTCAATCATGATTTTAAGTATAAAAAATTTATAGATTGTTAAAACTACTTTTTGTGTATTTTTAACCACTCAATGTAGCATTGTATATTTTATTCTTGTGAGACTCTGGTACAGGTGTGCCGCTTAATGATTTTTTTCTGAGATGCTGGGCCTTTGGATGTGTACGGTAACCAACTTAATGCTAATGTTCAAAGTAAAAAACAAAAAAAAAAAAAAAAGAGCATAGCCTTTGTGTGTCTTTCTTTACTTCATTTCTTCCTTATTCCTAGTGAACATTTTTTAGGTCTCTTGCTTAATGAATTTCCCTTTTAATGTAAAATGAACAATCCTACAAGCCTTACTAGTGTGGCTGACTGTTGTCTCTAGCAGTGGTTATGGACAGCTCCAGCCCGCTGCTCTGCCTCATCCTTTGTGAATAACTTGTCTTCAAGGCTCTTGACCAAAACTAGACTGATTGCAGTGCTGCCTGGCTCCCTGCTAATTGGTCTCATAACACTACTCTGTCCAGTTGAACGATAATCTGAAAATGTCCTTGAGAAGAGTATTTGGGGAAAGGATCAGGATTTGGGTTCTGAACCAGTTTGAAGGAAAGTAAACACAGATGCAAACAGCTTACAAAGTTTAGTCAGTGAGAAGCAGTGATTGTAAAATACAATAGTTGGGATGAGGCTTCTGTCCCCACTCCAGCCCCATTCATTCATTTAGTTCTCCTGAGAGTTTACTGATCTGGCAACTGGGAATTCAGTGAACAAGACAGAGTTCCTACTCCCTGATACTTGCTTTCCAGTGGAGGAAAACCCACAATAAATAATTATCAAATACAGTGTGGCGATATGGTCCCTTGTAATGTGAGGCTGGACCTCAGAGGCACAAATACACTGAATGAAAGATAAATTAGTTTGTGTCCCAAGCCCTTCCACTCACGACCCACCCTGCTTTGTTCCTTCTAAGGATCTCAGTGAGGGAGTTCAGTGTTTAGGAAGGAAATTTCATTGTTCCAGTTTCCCTTTGTATGAAACCTCTTAGAATGGAACAAAACTGGCCAAATCATAGAATTACCATTGCATCTCTGACTAGAGACTGTGTAAGTGTAACCGAAAGCTCAGTCCTTGTCCTCCATGCCAATCCAAAAATGAAGACAAGGTCTTGAGAAAAAGGAAAAAGGTTTATTGCTTTGCTAGTAAAGGAGAAATGGGACTCTTATCCCAAAGGTGGTGATTCTGCCCATCAGTAGGAGGGGGAGGTGTTTATAGACGTGATTCAGAGAAAATGAGATTAGGGCAGAAAGATCAGAAAAGCAGATCAGGGAGGTGAAGTTTAGAGAAAAGGAGATCAGGGAGGAGAAGTTTAGGGAAAAGGAGATCAGGGAGGAGAAGTTTAGGGAAAAGGAGATTAGGAAAAAATCATGTAAATTTCAAAGCATCCAGTGAAACCCAGTTACATTAGCACATTGTTTCCTCATCTGTACAAAGTAGATACTCTTCAGTGTGGACTAAATCAGGGCTTTCAAACTCTGGCCCTGATATTAGTAAGAAATATATTTCACCAATATTTTGCATCTGGTATACTTATATTTGATTTATTTTTTAATTTTTTTGGCAGTACTGGGGATTGAGCCCAGTGCCTTATGCATGCTAGGCAGGCAAGTGTTGTACCACTGAGCTTCCAGCCCCTTAAAAAAATTTTTTTTTAAATTTTGGTGGGAGGTACTGGGGATTGAACCCAGTGAGCCACATTCCTATCCCTTTTTATTTTTAATTTTGAGACAAGGTCTCACTACGTTGCTGAGGGCCTCTCTAAATTGCTGAGGTTGGTCTCAAAGTTGCCATCCTCCTGTCTCAGCCTCCCAAGTCACTGGGATTACCAGTTTGCGTCACCATACCCACTTTATATATTTATATAAATGAATAAAATTTCAAGAAAAGGGGCTGGGGTTGTGGGTTAGTGGTAGAGTGCTTGCCTGGCATGTGTGAGGCATTGGGTTTGATTCTCAGTACCACATATAAATAAATAAAGGTCCATTGACAACTAAACAAATTTTTTTTAATATTTTTTAACTGTAGATGGACATATTGTCTTTATTTTATTGCTTTGTATGTGGTGCTGAGGATCGAACCCAGAGCCTCACGCATGCGAGGCAAGTGCTCTACCTCTGAGCTACAATCCCAGCCCAAATTTTTTTAATTTTTAAAAATTTTTTTCAAGAAAAAAATAGCTGTATGTGCACACTTTGATATTTTGTTTTTTAAAATGCTGATCATGAGCCACTAAATTTTAAGGCTCACTAATGAGCCTGATCTGGAGTCTGAAATAGCTTAAGGCTTACTGGTTTCTATTTCGGACAGCATCCAAACTCAGAGAGTCCCTGCACAGATAAGCTGTTGTTTACTCTGGTGCCTTCAAATCCCAGGCACAGGGCAGTCTTTTCTCCTGGAGGCCTATAACGCACCTCTGGTATCACAGTAGGTAACTATAACCACTGCTTTGAAATGTACACATAAACTCTCTTTTCAAGGCCTCCAAGGGGTATCATCATAATAGTGGTTTGTCATGAGCCACACCTTGTATACACACCCTTGTATGTGTGTCCAGTGACTTTTTTTTTTTTTTTGGTACCAGGATTGAACCCAGAGGTGCTTAATCACTGAGCCACATCCCCAGTCCTTTTTACTTTTTTATTTTGAGACAGTGTTTCGCAAAGCTGCTTACAGCCTCGCTAAATTGCTGAGGCTGGCCTTGAACTTGCGAGCCTCCCACTTCAGCCACCTGAGCCTCTAGGTTTACAGGTATGTGCCACCATGTCTGGCTGGTGATTTCTTTTACTAATAGAATATCGGTAAAAGAAATGATGTGCAAGTTTTGGAGCCTGTGGGACAAGACACTTTGGAGCTTCTGACTTTATTCCCCCCAGAACATGACAGCCAAGTCATGAGAGTTCTCAGCGTCCCTGTCAGTCCCAGACATCAGCAGGGATATCCCAGACCTTCCAGCTCAGCAGCTCCAACAACTAATTGCATGCTTATGAGCCCAGGTGAGACCAGCAGAGTAGCTGCCCAGCCAACCCACAGAACCATGAGACACCAATTGCTTATTCTAAAGCCACTAATATTTGGAATAGTTGGTTATTCAGTAACAGGTAACTTGGTTGATATGGAGGTACATGCCAATAGTTCCAGAGCCTTGGGAGCCCAAGGCAGGAGGATTGCAAGTTTGAGGGCAGCCTATGCAAAATAGTGAGACCTTGTTTCAGAATAAAAATTGAAAAAGGGCTGGGGACGAAGTTCAGTAGTCAAGTGCCTATAGGTTCAATCCTCAGTTTAAAAAAAAAACAGCCCACAGATTTAGTTCTAACAGTTATGGAGATCTTTGTGCAGAACCTTTGTTACTGGAGTCCTAGGTCAGAGGCTTGACTCTGGGGATCCAACAAATCAGGTCTGACCACTCACCCCACCAAAAACCAAATGGAAGATTAATGGTGAAAAGCAGGAATGAGTTTAAGTTTATGTAGCTATAGCAGGAGGACAAGGGTTAGCCTGTCTTTGAGGGGTCGACCTTGAGGTTTTCTAGGAAAGGGAGTAAGGGCAAGGGGCTGGGGGATTGCATAGCTGGAGGGATTGCACAGCTGCCAACACAGGTGATCTTGATCAGGCTGTCTGTCCATCATTATCTCAGGATCTGTCAGGTCTTGTCATGATAAGAAAGTTGCTCTTGCCTGGGGCACAATTTTATCTCTTGTCACAAGATGTTTATCCAGCAGACCTTGTTCCTGGAATCCCAGATGACTGCAGGAAAGAGAGGCTCTGGAGAACTCAGAAGGACAAAAGAAAAGTCAGAAAGGCAAGATGGAGTCAGAACCAAGGTAGGTCAGTGATTTAGGGCCTCTTTCACTTTGTGCAAGAAGCTTAACATTTTGGGCCTTAACTATTAGTTTTAGCTCAATTATTTCTATTCCATTTATTTTTACCTCAATTTTAATCCATAGTTGGTCAAGGAGGGTTTCCACCTGTGCACAGTGGCCCTCACCAACGGCACAACTGTTTTAGGATTCCTTTCTACCATGTTTTTGCCCTGCTATTACCTGTTCCTGACCATACTCTTGAACTTGTGGATTATGAGATGCCTAGTTCAGAGCCGGCTGCCTGATGCATCTCGCCCGTCATCCCTTCACAGGACATGTAGTAGCCCTGATTTGACTTCACTGTTCTGCAGCAACTTTGATCCTTCCCAAAATGTTATTGAAGGAGATACTTTAGCAAAGGAATTAGAAACACACAGGCTTGTTCTCAGACGGACTTGGCCCAAAGCTTTTCTGTCCTCAATAGTGACAGATGTGGCTATGAGCACATAGTGATTTAACCACTTTGAGCCTGTTTCCACATCTGCCAAAGGGGATATTATGGTCATCATGAGGATTAAAGAAAGCAATGCAGATAAAAGGCTCAGCTCGGTGTTTGACAGGTAGTGTCAGGGACAGGCAGCTTCCTCAAAATATCCTCGGTGATCCCCACCTCCTGGTATTCACGCTCTTGTGTGATCCCCCCACATCCATGCTTGTTTTGGGCTGGACTTAGTGACTTGCTAATGACAAATGCAATATGGCAGAGGGGCTGGTGGTACACACTGGAATCCCAGTAACTCTGGAGGCTGAGCCAGGAGGATCACAAGTTTGAGGCTAGCCTGGGCAATTTAGCGAGACCTTGACTCAAAATATTTTTTTAAAAATGGGGGTGGGGATGTAGCTCATTGGTAAAGTACCCTTGGATTCAATCCTTAGTACCACACACACACACACAATGATGGTATGTCACTTGCACAATTAAGTTAGATACTCTTTTTTTTTTTTATATATATTTTTTTTTTAATTGTAGATGAACACAATATCTTTATTTATTTTATGTGGTGCTGGGGATCGAACCCAGTGCCTCACACATGCGAGGCAAGCGCTCAACCGCTGAGCCACAACCCCAGCCCCAAGTTAGATACTCTTGGATGTGGTCTTTTACTCATCCCCAGCTGCCACGTCATAGGACACAGGCAGCCTATGGAGAACATGCTGTGGAACTGAAGCCCGCCAGCACCTCTGAGAGGGAACTTGGGAAGTGGATCTTCTGATGCCTGCCAAAGTTGTACCAGATAAAAACTTTAAAAGTGGGCCTCCAGCTACAACAGAGCCTTGACGTGATTCTGGGGCAGGAGCTTGATGGCAGACACACAGCTAAGCCAAGTTCAAATTCATGGCCAATGGAAATCATAAGACAAGAAGTGTTTGTTGTTCTAAGCTTATTACTGAAAACTTGGTCCTTGTCCCTGGTGCCAATCCTAGAACAAGGATATCGTTTTGTGAAAAAGTAAAAAGTTTTATTGCTTCACAGGAGACTCCTGTCCCAGAGGCTGTGATTCTGCCCATCCAGGGGAACAGGTGGTTTTCCAAGAGATGATACAAAGGCTACATTCCACGTGTTCTCTGTCACTTGTTAACTTGAGTCATATCTGGGATCTTTTGGTGCCATCCCCAAAGTCTGGATTACTTGTTCTTGCCGTGGGCCTCTGGGCAAGGACAGATAACTCTGCCTAGCATGGGGAAGAAAGGTAATCCTGTTTCCCAGGAGATTAGGGTAGGGGAGAGATTAGGGAGGAGGAGGAAGAGGGAAGAGAAACATGTCCTTTTAAAAATAAGTCGCAGTGGCAGAGCAGAAAGAGCTATACTCACAGTACAAAGCAGACCACTGTTACAAAGCCACTCCATTTTGCAGGTAATTTGTTGCGCATCAATAGCCAACTAAGAAAAAGTGAAACTACCATGAGCTGGGCACGGTGGTACATGCGTGTAATCCTGATGGCTTGGGAGGCTGAGGCAAGAGGATTGCGAGTTCAAAGTCAACCTCCGCAACTTAACCAGACTCTGTCTCAAAATAAAATATAAAAAGGGCTGGGAGTGTGGCTCAGTGATTGAGTGTCCCTGGGTTCAATCCCCGGTACCCAAAACAAAAAACCCAAAACCAACCATGATAGTGGAGCAATGGATTGGTGCCCCAGCAGCTCTGAGCCTTGGCCTCCCTGGTAGTTTCTCTCACAGAAGACAGTCTCCTCCCTTCCCAGGAGCAGCCCACATCTTTGACTGGGTGATGGAGACTTTGAGGACCAGACTCACAGCCTTGGAAGAGCCTTTCCTGAACTCCTGTGAGGTCGTCCCTGGTCCTTGTTGTGACAGCAGCTTAGCTCAACTCCATCCAACAGGACCTTTGCCAGTCCTGCTTCTGTCACTCGCCAGGTTTTGGTCTCAGTGCTGGAGCCAGTGCCTTGGGAAGGCTGGGACACCTTGGTTGGTACCCTGAGTGGTTCATGGAAGCAGATTCCAAAGTGGGATTTTAGACCCGTTCACTCGCTGGCCCACTGCTAATGAGGATTCTGTCACCACTGGTGGGTTGGAACTGAAGGCCCTGCCATCTGAAGGACAGTCATGCAGACTGAGTGGTGGGCCTTTGGGGGATGCACTAAAGCTACCATGTTCTGAACTCCTGAGAGGAGGGAAATACTAATTCTAAATTAGCCCAGAGCTCTTTTTGAGTGCCACTGATGCTTTCAGGAAGATAATGAAGGGCTGTGACAGTTAAGTCTCCAATTGAAGGCAAGCATGAAATTGCTTTGGGTTGTTTAAAGCTGGCACAATTGAGATCCCTGTGATACAACAATAGAAAACTAAAACCCAAATGTGGGATCTTGGAACAAGGTGACATAACACACATCTAAAAATGTGGGAATGACGTGCTGTGATGCACACCTATAATCCCAGTGACTTAGGAGGCTGAGGCAGGAGGATCTACAGGTTGGAGGCCAGCCTCCTCAGCAACTTGGCAAGGCCTTAAGCAACTTAACGAGACCCTGTCTTAAAATTAAAAAAATAAAAAGGACTGAGGATGTAGCTCAGTGGTGAAGTACCCTTGGGATCATTCCTGGTACAAAGAAAAAATGTGGGAATGGCTTTGGAATTGGACAGGTGGATGGAGCCTGGAAGAATTTTGAGAAGTTTGATAGAAAACACTTGAATTCCTTGAATAGAACTTTAGTAAAAATATGGACACTAAAAACATTGCTGGTCAGAAGACATGAGGATTACAAATTCTGTAGAATTTGTAGAAATCCTAAATTGTCTTAGAGAAAGCCTCAGTCTCCATGAATGTGCCATTAGTAGAAGCTGGTCTTGAAAACATGTGAGAGCCCAGGAAAAGTGAGGAATGTGGCTATTGAAGTCACAGGAGGGGGACTCTTGTTAAGTGGTAGCAGCAACCTTATCAGAATTGTGTCTAGCTCTTCTGTGGAAAATGGAACTTAAGGTAGGCATGGCACACACACTGTAATCCTAGCCACTCCAGATTCCGAGGTAGGAGGAGGATGGCAAGTTCGAGGCCAGCCTCAGCAATTTAGCAAGATGTGTCTCAAAATAAATAAATAAAAAGGGCTAAGGATGTAACTCAGTGGTACAGCTCCCCTGGGTTCAATCCCCAGTACTACAAAACAAATACAAAAAAAAAAAAAGAGAGAGAATGGAATTTATAAGCCATGAACTTGGATATTTAGCCATGGAGATTTTCTAGGGAAAGTCTAGTTTCTTTTTGCTGCTTGTAGTGAGATGTAAGAGAGAGAAATAAATGGAGGAAATATCTATTAGATCAAAAGCAGTTAGGACTTGATTTGGGAAATTCTCAAGCAGATTGTAAAAGATACTAAAATTCAGAAATAGCTACCCCAAACTGACCTAAAGATATGCCCAAGTGTGGAGCTGTACAAAATTTTTCTGAAATCGCAGATCAAAATGTCAGAAGAGATTAAAAGTTGTTATTAGTTTCTTAAGGTCACCATCATGAAGTACCACAAACGGGATGACTTCAATAACAAATACATATCATCTCAAATAGTTCTGGAGACTTCAAGTACAAGATCAAGATGGCGGAAGGACTGGTCCTTCCTGGAGTCCGTGGGAACCTGTTCCACGTTCCTTGACTTGTAGAAGCATCCTCTCAACCTTCACCTTTCACGTGGAACTCTCCTTGCGGTGTTCAAATTGAGTCTTTTTATAAGACCCCAGTCCATTGAATTAAGGGCCCAAACCTACTACAGGTTGACTTCATCTTAACAAAGTACCTCTATAATCACCCTACTTCCAAATAAGGTAACATGGAGGGACTGGGTGTTGGGATTTCGACATTTGAATTTGGGGATGGGGACGTGATACAACCTCTACGAAGGGTATTCTGCCTAGATCTTCTCCATTAAACCACAGGGTTCTAGGAAGCTTGCAAGATGTTGTCCTTGGGGCTGGTGATGTGGCTCAGAAGTAGAGTGCTTGCCTGGCATGTGTAAGGCCCTGGGTTTGATCACCAGCACCATTAAAGAAAAAAAAGTCCTTAGTGTTCTCCATAGAAACCAAATATAAAGAAGGAATTATTCTAGAAAGATTGGGGGAAGAACCTTTTTGTTTAATGGAGTGAATCCCTGCAAAATCTATACAAAGCCCTGAAAAATTTATATCAGCAGGAACACTGTGAACTTGTACTGAGTTGGACAAAATGAGTACAAAATGAAAGATTTTGGGTTCCCCAAAATTTTACTGGCAAGAAGCAGGTTGATAAAACTCAATGTAAACATGTGGTATCTTTTATGAAAATGGAAAAATGACTCAGGGTGGCCCGAAGAGCCCAGAGGGCAGAGTCAAGATCCATAAAAGATCATTCCCTGGGTCTTAAAGCCTAATAGAGTTGACTTTTTTTCTCCTCAAGCCTAATGAAATTTGTTCAACTGCATTTAAAACCTGGTTTGGATAGGTGACATTTCTCCTTTGTTGAATTAAACGTAATTGTATCCTATGCCTTTTTTTTTTTTTTAAAGTAATGGAGATTGAACCCAAGAGCACTTCACCACTGAGCCACATCCCCAGCCTTTTTAAATTTTATTTTTATTTATTTATTTTTTGAGACAATGTCTCCCTAAATTGCTGAGGCTGCCCTCAAACTTTCAATCCTCCTGCCCCAGCCTCCCTAGTTGCTGGGATTATAGGCATGCGCTGCCACTGTGCCCAACACTATCCCATTATCTACTGGAACTCTCAGAAGGCTTATGGGTTTTTTTGTTTGTTTGTTTTCTTTAATTGCATGGGTTCATAGGTGCTTAGGAGATGCACTTAACAGGTCATACTCAGAAGATTCATCTGCACTTGATTTAGATAACAAAGTTTTGGACTTTTGAGCTCCTGATATGTAGATGGGATTTGGGGCTTTGAATTGATGTTGAAATTGAGGTCCTTGGGCACCTTGAGAGGAGGAGAATGTATTTTGTATTTGATGGGGAGGGGATGAGACACTTTGGGCCCCAGAGGATAGACTGTGGTAGGCAGAATTGTAAAAATGGTTGCCCAGGACTCTATACCCTAAATTCCTGGAATCTCTTAATGTGATGAGATATTGCTCTCTCGATTATGTTAAGTGGCGTAGTTGACCAGATACCCTAAGCAGAACCCAGTGGAGCCCGCTCAGGCTCTGGGCTCCCAGAACTATATGATCATGATAATAAATAAATGGTTTTTTAAACTTTTTTTTAGTTGTAGATGGACACAATGCCTTTATTTTGTTTATTTATTTTTATGTGGTTCTGAGGATCGAACCCAGGGCCTCACACATGCTAGGCAAGCACTCTACCACTGAGCCACAACCCCAGCCCCAATAAATGTTTTTAGCTGCTGTCGGTGGCCATCTGTTATACAATGGGACCAGCGCCGTGGCTTGGCAGTGTAAAAGGAGAAATTCATCTCCTGCATCCAGAAACCAGAAAAGTTGAGGACCAGACCCAGGATGTAATTAGGAGCGGTAAGACACTCAACGGGGCTGAATTCTCATCTACTGCAAATCTGCTATGACAAAAGCAGGGCCCTGGCTGGGAGGGGTGGGACCCTGAGATCTGGGATGGGAACATCTGAGTCCACAAACTCCCAGTTTCCCCTCAACCCTCTGGCATCCTAAACATGGTCCACTCCTCCCTGTAGGAGGCTAACGTTCCCCTCTTGCTTGGAGATTCAGGAGCCTGTGCCTTGCAAAAGCACATGTCTCTCTAAATCCACCCCGTCTCTGTTCCTTGCCATCAGATCAGTAACTAAGGTCAAGTTGCAATATAATCCAGCCAGTTTTTTTCCCCCCTTCTAGAAGAAGTAAAGGACTGAGCTGGGCATATAGCTCAGTTGGTACAGTGCTTGCCTTGCATGCACAAGGCCCCGGGTCCAATCCCAGCACCACAAAGAAAAAAAAAAAAAAAAGTAAAGGACTGAGCCAGTTGTCTTAATTAATTAATTAGTTTTATCAGCTCCAAACATGTCCTTCATTGCTTGCTCTGTCAAAATGGATCTGAACCCTCTAAATAGTTCTCCTTCATCAGTTGGCACAATGTCAAGCTTTGTCATTCAAGGCAACTGGAGAAGCTTGGCAGAAGGAAGGTGCTTTCCTTCCTAGCCTCTTGGCAGGCTCCTGTGGCTTCCTCCCTCCCAGCTCCTGCAGCACGGGCGCTTCTCCATTGGCCAGCTCTAGTGCACCACGCGCAGCAGCTCCCAATGGCCAGCAGCGCTGTAGGCCCAGGGCTTTCCCACGCACCCCAGAGGGTGGATTTCTGGTGAGTTCTGCAGGGCAGATTGGTTCAGCACCACAGTGACATTTTGCCATCCATGGAGCCTTGACCTTGTCCTGACAAGATCTGGGCTCATCCCTGGGATGGCTTCTTCCCCGAGTGCTCTATCTCAGCATTATGGGTAGTGGCTGTTCCTAGATTATTCCTAAATAGTTTAGAGTTCCCTTTATTTTTTTATTTTATTTTATTTTTGGTACCAGGGATTGAACCCAGGGGTGCTTAACCACTGAGTCACATTTCCAGCCCTTTTTAATATTTTATTTAGAGACAGGGTCTCGCTGAGTTGCTTAGGACCTTGCTAAATTGCTGAGGCTGGCTTTGAACTCTTTTTTTTTTTTTTAATTGTTTTTTAAATGATGTGCTATTATTTTTTTATATCTTTATTTATTTTATGTGGTACTGAGGATCGAACCCAGTGCCCCACGTATGCGAGGCAAGCGCTCAACCGCTGAGCCACAACCCCAGCCCCGGCTTTGAACTCTTGATCCTCCTGCCTCAGCCTCCCAAGCTGCTGGGATTACAGGTGAGAGTTCCCTTTATTTTTTACTAACCAATCCTTCACTGCTCTAATTTCCCATCATATTTAGTTTTTGTATCAAACTTCCCCTTTGCAGTGTTTTGTTGTTGTTGTTTGTTGTTTGACCCCTGATTAGACTCTGCCTGATTTGGGGTCTATGTCCTGAAGGAGTTACAGGAACTAGTCAACACATACTGGCAGAAGCCAGGACGCCATACTGAAATGGGATTTGGTGGGACAGGGGGCAAGAAGCAGGACGGTGGTGTGTAAGTTTGGGGAAGTGTGTATTGACAGGAGGTGGTTCTGCTAATGGACTCTAGCAAAGATCCCAGAAGATGGTTCTAGTATGCTGTTAGGATGAACTTTAGAAGCTGGGAGAGAGCTGTGGCCCACACTAAGTGAGATAGAAAAACTGAAGCTGCTGTGGAAGATAAAGACGCAAAAAACGTGAGCCTGCTAGACTGTGTCCCATCGTTTGGATGTGGTTTGCCTGCTCCAAAACTCATGTTGAAATTTGGTCCCCAATATAACAGCATTAAGAGGTGGTGAGCTTTTAGGAGGTGATTTGGTCATTAAAACAGATGAATGCCTTTCTTGCAGGGGTGAGTTCTTACTCTTCTAAGCCTGGATCAGCAACTGCCAGTCCCTTGTGCGTGTCTTCCTCATGCACCTGCCTGCCCTTCCACTGTCTGCCATGGGTGGAAGCAGCATGGAGCTCTCCCAGTGCATGTTCTTGGGCCTCCCAATCTCCAGAAACATGAGCCAATAGATCGCTCTCTCTCTCTCTCTCTTTTTTTTTTTTTGGTACCAGGGATTGAACTCAGGGGTACTCAACCACTGAGCCACACCCGCAGCCCTATTTTGTGTTTTACGTAGAGACAGGGTCTCCCTGAGTTGCTTAGCGCCTCGCCGTTGCTGAGGCTGGCTTTGAACTCGCGATCCTCCTGTCTCAGCCTCCCTAAGTGCTGGGATTACAGGTGCGCGCCACCAGGCCCGGCAAATCCGTTATTTAAAAATTACCTGGTCTCTGGGATTGCAATAGAAAACAGACTAACATACTATGGAAAACTGAAAAATCCACCATGTAACTATGTTTCATAGGAGGGCCTGGAGGACAAACCCTTTTATTAAAGGGATAAGAAATCTTTTGTGAGAGGGATGCCACCATCCCTGAGCAGCTCAGTGTGGCTGCCCTCTGTAGGTCAGAGCTGGTATTGCAGAGCTAGACTCCCTGAAAGCAATGAGGATGCTAGGACCCTTGCATAATAAAGGCCAGATGGCACCCCTTACACATCAGAAGCAAGATGGGTTCAATTATCACAATGGATAACGATTTAGGGGGGTTATGAGCAGGGTGGCTGATTCTCAGCTACGAGGTGATTAATGGAACACAGTGGGAATAGTGGGCTCCTTTATATCTTTATTAAATTTGCCCGTCTGGTCCCTGCAAACATCAGACAGATCCTAAAGGATTAAAGGACTACTGCAAACTTAATAAGCAGTAGCCTCTGCTTGTAACTGCTGTGCCAGATGTGGTATCTTCGCTAAAGCTGATTTATACAGATTCAGGTCCATGGTTTCTGGCCATTGATCCTAGTGAATGCTTTCTTTAACATCTCTATCAAGGAGAATCAGGAAAAAAATGCATTCACTTTTTTTTTTTTAGGAAAAAAGTACATTTATGATCATATTCTGTGATTGCCAACATACACACTATGTTCTCTCTCCTGTCTTCTAATATAATGTAGTCCAAAAGGCTCTGTCGGAACATCCTGAAGTGTGGTGCACGCCTGTAATCCCGGTGGCTCAGGAAGTCAAGGCACGGGGATTGCAAGCTGAAAACCAGCCTTAGCAACTTAGCAAGGCCCTAAGCAATTTAGTGAGACCTTGTCTCAAAATAAAAAAAATAAAAAGGGCTGGAAATGTGCCTCAGTGGTTGAGTGCCCCTGGGTTCAATCCTTGGTAACAAAAATAAATAAGGATAATGGATGCCATTCAGTGGTAAAGTGGCCCTGGGTTCAATCCTCAGTACTATAAACAAAAGAAGAAGAAAAAAAAAAACTGCAAAGAGCTGCTCCAGAAGAGGAAAACAGGTTCACCATGATGCAAACACTACCACTTGGCAGATATGGACATACAACTGTGGTATTAAAGATGTCTTTGAAGAAATTATGTGCAGTTTGTGGAAAGCCCAAGTAGGATTTTGTAGATAAATAGGGTTCTTATATGGGTCCATGTCACCCACATAAGATTATTATAAACTTTTTGCAAAGGAGCTTCTGAAATGCCACTGGTCTCTAGGAGAAATGGAACAGCTGGCCACAGTTACCAATGTTCATGCAGCCAGAACTGCCCACCCTGAGCTTAGTTCTGCCAGACTCACTAACTCACAAAGTCAGGTGAGCCCAGCAGCTCTCCAAGAAGCAAGGAACATATCTGGGATTGAACTGGAGCAAGAATGAGGACACCAGTACAAGTAAACTACACAAGCGTGCAGAACTCATGCCCCTCACCACGTAGCTCTGGTACCTATCCTTTAGCTTTCATGTAGGATGCCCACATGGTAAGGTGAGAATCCTTTATGATCATCCGAAGAAGGAAAAAAGCAGAGCATGGTTCACAGGTGGGCTGGCTCAGTAGATGCAAGCTGAGAACAGACCCTGATGCACAATGCTCCTACTCTGGGTTGTCCTGAGAAAAACGCTATGACTTGATTGGTGGGTCATAGGCTCGGGAAAGAAAGATGGGAATGTCAGGGATAAGGAAGTCTGGTGAAGAGACAAGTGGATGTGGATGGGAGTGGGTGTGGAGTGTCAAGATCTTTGCATTACACATTAAGGTCCATCAGACAGCATCCACCATGGAAGATCCACCACATGACTAAGTAGACAGAATAGCCAGGTCAGTGGACATTAGCCACCCTCTGAATATCACCAGCAATACTCAATCATGGGGCTCCACCCTGATAACCATCATTCCTCAAGGAGATCAACTAGCACAGGATGACAGGCAATGACATTGTTCAACTCAGTACTCCCACTATGGGTAGTTGCAATGGTCGAATATGGTGTGCACTGATGAAACTCTCCAGTTTAATACTCATTAAAACACAAAGCTGTAACAGGGCTCAGTGGCATGGGCTCCCACTCACCTAGACCCACCTTGCTATGGCCAACCAACCAACCAGTAGGAGATGAATGCCACACCCCTGATATCGTCCCTCAAAGAGATCATGTAGTGATTAGTTGGATTTTGGCATCGCTATCTGCTATGTGTCTCTCCAGAGTTCCTCTGTGAGAACCTACACCCCCAGGTGATGGCATTAAGAGGTGGAGCCTTTGGCGAAATGCTAAAGTCGGGAGGCTCCAGCCTCATAAATAGATCAGGGCCCTTATAAAAGGGACTGAAGAGAGGGCTCCAGCACCTGGGGTCTTTCTTCCCTGCTCCAGGTGAGGACTAAGCATTCGTCTCCTCTAGAGGACACAGCAGACCTCATCCTGGAAACAAAGAGCAGCCCCCACTAGCCACCAAGTCTACACATTTCCCGGCCTCCAGAACCATAAGAAATGTCTGTCCGGGGCTGGGATTGTAGCTCAGCGGCAGAGTGCCTGCCTCGCATGCGTGAGGCCCTGGGTTCAATCCTCAGTACCACATACAAAGCAATAAAATAAAGACATTGTGTCCATCTACAACTAAAAAAAAAAAAATATTTAAAAAAAAAAAAAAAAAGAAATGTCTGTCCTATATAAATGGCCCAGTCTTAGGTGTTTTGTTAGAGCAGCTCAAGCTGAGTCACCATCTGATAGCAGAGGAGACACGGCAATGGCAGTAATCCCCTTCTCCCAAATCACTTGTTTCCAGGGACCTGACCTTAGTACTGAGGTCTTATCATGTGACATCCTTTCACCTGGACTCGTTGTTCAAGGACAAGACCCAAGAAGAAGAAAACTGTATTTGGAATCAGAACTCTGGGCTGGTAATCTATACTGCCCACTGATGCAGAGTAAGCATTAATAGCCACAGATGATGATAAGTCACTTTTTGTAATGTTGTCTATAGATGACAGGAACGGTAATCACAGAGTGTGGCCAGGCTTGGTGGTGCAGGTAACAGATTAATCCAGAAAAGACTGGCTGAGGAGTCTCCCTGTAAGTAAATGAACAGGTGATATTTGGCATGGGGATGAGAGGTCCCTGGAATATGTTTACAGAAGCATAGGGTCCCACACCTGTAAAATGACCAGGTTAAGCCCTGAAAGGGATCAAAGCCAAAAAATGATGGATTGATCAGTCAGGGTAATGAGGGATTCTTCCCTGGAATCAGGAGTATTGAAATGAAAAAAAATGAGAACCGTCAGTATTCAGCTTGAGAATTACTTTGCTGGCTTTCTGGTTGCAACTCTGAGACAATCAGTTTAGGAAGCCACACTACTGCTTTGACTGACGCGCTGAGGTCACAGCTGGGGTTTTCTCCTCGCCTGCTATTCCAGGGGAGAGGGTATTCATTAGTGGAGGCCAGCACAGTGGTGGATGAACACCCAGCCAAGTCGCTGGGACAGTGCCAGCCCAGGGCAGGCCTGGAGCAGTGGGATTTCTCAAGAGCAGGAATGTAGGGGGAGGGAGGTGAGCGATGGTGGCCTGGGTTAGCAAATAACATCCCAGACAATCCGAGACCACAGAACAGTGCTCCCCCTGGAAAGCTGCAAAATTAGAACTTCAAATGCCAGCTAGTTACAAATTAGGACTCCTTTATTTACCTTCCTAGCCCACAGGGACCACATCTTTCTGCCCAGGTCACTATGGCAAGGAGAATGAATAGAATTAGGCCTGTTGGGATGAGGCGACATGTTTGGGTTGGGCCTCGTAAGGTCCACACCCACTATGTTGAGTGAGACAACAAGGGCCTTTTCAAAGGAGATGGCTTTTTCCACCTCTTTGTAATCCAAGTTTCCCGACCCCAAGGAAGGTCAAGGGGAGAACTGGGAACTTGAGCCCAGGGGACCAGTTGCTGAGAGTCTGAAAGCTCCACCAAACTTGGGGACCCACTTTAGTAAAATGTTGTCCCCAAAGTTGAACCACAGGCTGGGGTTGTAGCTCAGTGGTACAGCGCTTGCCTAGCATGTGTGAGGCACTGGGTTCGATCCTCAGTACTGCATATAAATAAGTAAAATAAGGGTATTGTGTCCATCTACAAATAAAAAATATTTTTTAAAAAAGTTGAACCACAGGTTGTAGGAATGACAGGAGCTCTATCAAGTGCAAAGACTGGCAAAATTCTCCCCAGGCCAGCCCTATCACCACCAGATGTCCCCTCTACTGTTCTGAGGCCATTCCACCCAAGTTCCTGCCCACATGCTCACTAGGCCTGAACCCAGGTTTGGTTTTTCTCTCCTCCTCCTCCTCCTCCTTCTCCTTTCTTCTTCTTTTAATTTTTGGTACTAGGGATTGAACTCAGGGGCACTCAACCACTGAGCCACATACCTAGCCTATTTTTTTTATTTTTTATTTTGAGATGGGGCTCACTAAGTTACTTAGGGCCTCACTAAGTTGCTGAGGCTGGCTTTAAACTTCTTTTTTTTTTTTTTTTTTTTTTCTTTTTTCTTTTTTTTGGTACCGGGGATTGAACTCAGGGATACTCGACCACTGAGCCACATCCCCAGCCCCATTTTGTGTTTTATGTAGAGACAGGGTCTCACTGAGTTGCTTAGCGCCTCGCCGTTGCTGAGGCTGGCTTTGAACTCGCGATTCTCCTGTCTCAGCCTCCCTAAGTGCTGGGATTACAGGCTT